>JAQGAB010000505.1:0-26065 GCA_034696565.1 Isotomurus graminis | reverse complement strand
ACAAGTCGACCTCAAGCGTGCATGTCGTCAGCTTCAAATATGGATATCTACATTGTCGTCTTGTAATAGCATTTTATGGGTTTTATAAATTAATCATTACTGCTACTCAAAAACACGTACAAGTCTGTTTTAATAGGGGGAAAAAATCCAGCTTTAAAAACCCACAAATATGCTGATTTATTCAATATTTTGTTGCATGTATATCGTTGAAGCCAATACAGTATAAGTAGTGCCTTAATAATCAACACCAACAGTAAATAAAATCAACCCTGTACGTTAATATTGAACAATTAGGATACATCCGGATACATTGCGAGCTTCACCAAGGGTTGTTTTAAAGGATCAGGTCATCTAAATTTGTAAATCAATTAATTAAGAGTTACAATTATGTTGAAATTTATATTAAATTATGCTTTGTATTACTATAAAAGTTTAAATGCACTTTTAGAAGTGGATTTTGACACCTTTGGTCACTCTCTTTCTCTGATTGTCTTTCACAATGTAGAAATTTATCAATTATAATTGTCTCCTCCGTTTTCTGCAAAAATTGTTATAATAAAAAATTGTACCTTTGAAATATGTTGCAAAATAAAACATAAACGAACCTCCATTTGGTTGACACTCATCATCGTAACACTCATACCCCTCGCAACAGTTGGAATACCTATCATTGCAATAGCACGAAGATTCCGTTAAGATTAGAAATGATGTAAAAACAATTAAAATTAGACAGATGAATGTTGGAAAATGTAAGTGAGCCATTTTGAAAGCACCGATTGTCTATTCAAATTGTGAATAAGGTTTATACTTGAAATGATCTCACTGCTGGTAATGGAAAAGATGAGGTTTAAGTTCGAGGTTGTGGAAGGTGAATCCTCAATGAATACAATCAGCCAATCACCTTAGGCGATTACAGCAGCTCTACAAGACCAGTTGTGAAGTACAGAGTGTGTTCATGAAATGTTTCATCTATAAGTAATTATTATTCTATTTGACATGTTTACATGTGCCTTTTTCTAGTCCCAAGTTAATATTTATTAAACGAAAGGTACTCTTGTGTGTGTTGTAGTGCTGATAAAAAGTTTGAAACTCAATTACATGTTAACAATTGGTATTACTTATTAATATAAAACAACACACAACTCAAATGTCGATTTGTTTGTACCACCAGACAGTATGTTACACATAACATTGTAGTAAAATCTGGAATTCACTTCCTTTTAGGATTAGAAACTTAAACAAGAAAGGTAGTTTCAAGAAAAAGACTTCAAATATATTAGATATGAAGGATGATGAATTTGTGACATGATTAAACATATTTTTATAATTTATCTTCTATTCATTATATTACTCAAGGAAGACTAGTCGATTGTACTAATTGAGGAATAACACTTTAATAAAGGCTTCAAACCAAAAATCAAAACATATCGTAAACTGTTCTTAAGTAAGGTTATGTAAATAATATAAGCTTAAATAGTTATCTTACATTTCGTTACAATTTGAAAAAATACCGATTAACACTGTAAATTATCTTCTTTTCCTTCCTCAAAATATGATTTTAATTAATGAAACACTTCTATGTATGTCCCAACATCAAATGAATTAATGTAATTATACTCATTATATCTGTTTATTTTTATAATCATAACTTCCCTTATTATCTTTTGTCAAACATAAGGAGCTCGCTAAAGCAGGTTTGATGTGAATAAACTAAACTATTCTAGATCACTCGGTATTCACCTGACGCTTAACATGCAAACAAGACTACCTTGAACAGAACCAACTCTCTTGAATAGAATTTACTTAGAGATTGCCATCACATACCAAAGAAGTTTTGGTGAGTTGATGAGGTTGCTTTGTCTTTGTTTAATAACTGGTTTCTATAAAAAGGATTTATTCCATATTCACGCTATTACACTCCTTATTACATTCCAGAAGTAACTGATCTTAATCTCTTACCTTCAACGTTACTATGGGCAGGGTATTTTTTGACAAAAACTTAAGTTGAAGATTGTCAGATTACCCAAGGTACCCAGAATCTACATTTGAGGTTACCAACTCTAACTATTCCATTGTTAGTAACATTGTAATTCTCGATTTTTATGTCTGTGCATACAAATGCAATAAACTGTCTATTTTCATCCTTTTGTTTATTAAATAGGATTGAAAGTTTTAATTCTATGACTTGTTTTTCAATACAAATTTTGATCTGTTTAAGTAGTTAAGTTTGTCGCAATAGTTTTCCCCACATCCTCGTGATTATAAAAAGTGATTTTTTAATTATCTTATAATCTTCTTCCAAACTGGCAATAAGGAAATAACAAAAATGTAGTTTATAGTGTTCATCTTCAATTAATATTCCGAGCAAGGATTGGTGCTACAGGAATTAGCTTCATCCGTAATGCAACCAAATAAAGATAATCAAAAATATGAATTATTAGACTACAAATATGAAATTTAAAAATAAAGTTTGAATTCTATTCTGTAAAACATTTTATATTCCAATTTTAGCGAGTCTTTTGGATTGTGATACAAATAATAAAGCTTAATTTTGAAGATAAAAAACATGTGGAAATGATGTGTGATGATGTTTCGTTGCTTTAGCTGTAGCGAACAGAATGTTATCATCGAATAACGGATGATTAATTAATATGCTGATACATTATTATTTGACTTAATGGGTCACTTGTTAAAGCTGGATAACGAACTGAGAATGAATGATAGGAACACAAGGTTCCATTTGAGATTGTCATGATGATTTAAAATATTTCATATTGATTAAGTATCAAGCTTCCATACGAGTAATTAATTCCGCAAGATTAATTTAAGTTTTAAATTGTACCAATTAGTTGGCTCAAGATTACAGAGTACAATGGGCTTCATAACTTAAACCTCAAAAGTTAAGGGTATTGTAAAATTTAAACATACATCTTTAAGCTCATTAATTATGTTAGGTCGTGTCAATCCTGTGCGTAGATTTAATGACGACAGGTCGTTTTCATGTGGTCGAAGTGACGAAGTTTGGGTAAAAAACTGCTTAATAAATTTGCTTGTGCGTCCACATAAACTATCTTCAGTGAGTTCGATAAGTTTTAGGCTACAAAACTTTGCTAAGTTTGCACGGTAGCTTGTAAGGGTATGGCGAAGCCAAGAATTTAAGTGACCAAAACAATTCATGTGTTCCTTTATGTGCATTCTTTTAAACTGATTCAAGTTTGTAGCAAATGACGACGCCGTCAAATATATGAAAGACTTGTAACGTATTAAGGGTAGATAGTTGTCATAAGACAAGTTACCATTCCGCCTATTGCTCAAAACCAATCCTATCAAAACTGGATGAGTTCCATTATAACTTACTACTGGTCCGCCACTGTCGCCGTGAGAAGTTTTGATTGCGTTTTGGTCACTAACGTTAGTCACAGAACACATGGGATGATCGAGCTCACGGTATTTTGGTTTAGTAATCAAGTCACAAAAGCTGTATTTGTTGATCACTTGTCGTTCAAATTCATTACAAATACACGTTTCTTGACTTGCTAGCTGCACTTGGATTGACTGAAGTTTGCACGGATAATAACGCTTAGTTTCTTCATTCCAATCTTTCCTTGAATATGTAGGTTCGCTTTTATTCCAGGACCCAAAACCGCTGACAAAGGCTGGAATGTCTTTATAAAGCTTCCAATCATCTTCACAGAACAGAAAACAATTTCAGCTTCAAGACTGATCTCAATATACTTTCCAGGAGCGCATTTTTCACATTACTTCCTTACCGATATCAATCCTTTCTATGTGACCCTTCGTAAAGTTAATTTTGCTTTGTAATCTTACAATGGCAATATCATGAAGTGGGAAGTATGGATCATATCCTACATGAAATATTACTTTGTCGATTAAGTAATCTTGAGATTTCAATTCCTTAGGGTCTTCTGAATCTGTGCAGACATTGGAGTCTCCTACTACGATTTTTGTATTTGTCAGGTTCCTCATTGGACGGAACTTTGACCTAAGTTATCGTTCACAGAGCATGTTAACACATTAACAGTGGTTTGTAATTAAAAACACTTACCATCCATAGAAACAATGAGCTGCCGTGAGTATAAACTGCTCGTGGATTATCACTCCGCCACATATGTGTGTTCCCTTGCTAGAATTCCGTTTAGAATCGTCGTGTGGTGACATGTCACGAATGCTAGCTTGCCAAGGAACGGTAGAAACTTGTGTATTATTTCCATTCTGTATAAGCGGAACCTGTCGACTTCTAGAATTATTTGTAGATTATTGATACAGTTGAAAAGGTTAATTAATATACATACTTTCTTGATGTGTTGCCACCGAGTTGCTCCGAAACAAAACTGAAATATACTTTGATCTGTTCGGCTAGATAAATTATTAATTTTTAAATACCGACCTTCATGGATTAAAAGAATAATAGGCATTACTTGGAACCACCATTAACCTGGTAACTACAACGTGCCATTGGTATTGATGGCTGGACATAACAGCAAGGATTTCCAGACTTTCCAACAATGTCTCGGAATTCATTGGCACCATAACTAGATTTAAGTTGTTATAACATGTGTTTCCGAAAAGGATTAATACACTTACATGAGTAATTTGTAAGCTGCCCACAACGCGGGGGAGGAGTCCATCCATTAAATCCTCTGAATAGAAACATGTCTGCGTCACATCCACTCAGTTGTGAGTGGTGACCTGCGAGCAGTTGACCATCCATGGTAACGTTAATGAAGTCGACTCTGTTGGGAGCGCTAGGTGTTAACAAGGCGTATTTAAATGTAAGTTTTGATTGATATTAATTGTACCTTAGAGAATCCACTAGTGGATTAACTTTAATTGTCACCAAACAGACGGAATTTCCACTGACAAACTTCGTAGGATATCCTTCCGATTTGAAATGAATTACATCTTCCGTCGCTTCGGCTACACCACCGCAACTCAAAGTAATCTCACTAACCGCAATGTGACAAAAAAGTAGAAGTATTTGAACCACTAGAGATAATTGATTCATTGTGCTTGCGTACAACTGAACTAAGGAATACTTCTTAACACAACTTTGCTGCTTATGAAGACCTTGCCAAGGACTCGCTTCCTTACCTAATTTTTTCGTAGTTAAGGTCATGACAACAACAAGCTTCAAGCAGTAAAGAGTCAATAGTTACCAAGGAAGAACAAGAGACTTCGCCAACTTCCTACAAGAACCATACACGTGAGAATATTTCATGATTTTCCTCCAAGATTGAAGCTCCACATATTCTTACTGGGATGAATGAGCTACAGTATTGCATTCTTTCATTATGGAAACAAGAGATTGTGTGTGAGTTTTTAACGTAAGCCCACATGTATCAAACACACATTAACGTATATATTTCTTTGTAACTGGGTCAAGTTGTGGGACAGATAACCTCCCTTGAGATCTGCGATTAATCTTGTAAACACATTTTAAGATAATGTCTGAATAAGAAGTATCATATCCAAATCCAAACAACCTACACTTACCTTAATTATACTTTGTCAAGAATGGTATTTCACTGCTACACGTTCCTAGTTTAAATTTATTTGTTTAACTAATTATGTAAATAAGCTATCAAGCAGCATCAGGATTTGGTTATTGATTTTATAACGACATATATCCGCTTTACTTTTCTGTGCATTCATTTATTCCCGAATGAATTGGCATTCTTTACATGATTATATTATTAGAAATAACGTATTTGTATCAGTGTAAGTCAAGCAAAGTGTCTTGTATTAAAGTCTTGCAACTATAGTTCACATAGACCTTTATATATTTGTGCAACTAAGTCACTAAGCAATAAATCTCATGGAAGGAACTGCATGTGGTCTTAACAATGTTTTCTAGTGGTGTAATTTAACTTCACTTATGTTCTAATGCAATCTGAGAAGTTAAGGGCAGATCTATTACGATTTATTACTCTGTGACAATTTTAAAATGCTTCGTATGTTTATTCTATTTAATTACTGAAACGAACTCGCAATTCTTTCAGAGCCAACTTGAAAACATCCTGTAGACTTGAAAGGCTGATTCGCTCACTTGCGTTTAAATTCCATGTCTCCAAGACTTTTGCATATCTGTGAATACAGATAAGTGAGTCAAAACAAGACAAGGTATTTGATTAAGTGCGTCTCTTACATATCCGGTGGACACATTTCCGGACGAGTTAATCGGAGACCGGATGAAAGTAACTGAATAAATTCGAGATTCCAAGTCATTGACGGGTATGGAGTGCTTCCGAAGCTGAATATTTCCCAAATTGTAACCCCAACTGCCCACACATCGCTCGCGTACGAGAAATGGAAGCCTTGGATAGACTCAAGGGCCACCCAACGCCAAGGAAGAGGAGCCTGAAGCAAAGACGTGTTTATTTATAAATATATTAAGAAGTTATGGTCAAGTTCCATACCGATCGGCACTTTTTAACGTATTAACTTCCACTGCAATTAAGAAGTTATAAGGATTAACACTTAATGTATGGTTTCAGGTTATAAAACATGTCCATACTGTTTCTTAGGTTTCTTGTCACAGCTCCTATGAACTCAATCACACAAGGATGATAGCCAACATGGATCATCACTTTGATTTCCACGAGTAAATTCTTTATGGCTTCTTTATCAGCTTCAGTAGTGACTGTTTTTATTGCTACGGATTGTTTTGCATCCAGTTTGCCTCGGTGGACAATTCCAAATGCGCCTTTACCTAAAATTTCACTCTCAGCTGAAAGATGTAAAGATTTAATTAAGAATTGTTAAGATGTTAAAGGATAAATGATTCACTTTAATGCTTACAAATTTTGAGAGCATCGTCCCTTATTTCATACACGTTATTGTATGGAAGTTGTCTCACAAAATCGGCTGCATCTTCATTCACATAATGTTTAGAGGGATCGATTAAGCCGCCTTTAAAGAATTCTGCAATTTCTTGTTCACTCAACTGACGTACCAGGGCCTTAATTATTAATGACGTGTTAATTAGATCCGTAGGGCTTAATATTTTTATGGATTAAGGTATTTACATTCAATTGTCTTTGTCGTCTTTTGTATAGATAGGTAACTAGTGCAATGAAGCACATGACAATAAGACAGGAAATAAGTATAGTCCACAATGGATTGAAATGAGATAGTCGCTCAACATCTAAATTCAGATTAAGTAGAGCGTGTTTATTAATTAGTATGGGACATTCAACGATTCGTTTAACTTTCAAAACATGTCCTACGTTTTACTTTCACTTCCAGGAACTCTGTTGTGTTTCCCATTCCATTCTCCGCGAAACAAGAGTACCGACCTTCGATGGAGTTGTCTATCATTGTGAATGTTAAAATGGAACCGTTGGTTAGCAAGTTATTCGTCGTTATATTTCCGTCCAAATTGGCTTCACTTGTTTCCTAAAGTCCAAAGAATTGAAACAATTAGGTTAAAATTGGTGACAGAGATCCTTAAGGAACTTACTTTCGTCCAGGTGACACGAGGAAATGGATCCCCAGATACATTGCATATAATCACTAATGGAACATTCTCATCTGTGTATATTCTTTTGGAATTAATCCAACGGTGGATTTGTGGAGCGGATGCCTCTACAATAAATAAGTTTTAGTTATTTAAATACTCTAAATAGAGCTTAAGAGTTCAGAAAACATTTTCAAAGGACTTTTAATCTTAAGGCTCCATTACATACCAATAATTGTCAATTTCCTTGACACCTGAAGGAACCCGAGGGAACTTATTCGTGGGACTGAACACACAATCTCCGTTACATCTACAGTTGGATCAATCTTTACAGAGACTGCGTGTACATCTCTTAAATACATTTGCCTGACCGCATTTCTTTCTTCAGTAGATCGCTGTAGCTTCTCAGTTTCATCTGAAATCGTATGTTAATTATAATTGCCATGGTTTAAGCTATAAGTTATGCAGTTAAGATGTCAATTACAAATCTCTCTAATTGTTCCGTTTCTAAATTTATAACTGAAGAAAGCTTCCCTGGCGAGATTGAACAGCGTGTGTGAACAGAACAGTAGCAACGGTTGAGATAATCCTTTGTAGAATGGTTGTGGCACTTCGTGGATTTTTGCTAAAGCCTCGTTTGGTACTGTTGTTCCATCGTTCAGGAAATCTGTGTATATTCATAACAATTAATAACTCTGTGGGTTTTAATATATTTTAATTGGTTTACATAATTGTCTGTCCAGTCCAGTGAAATAAGTTGTAGCGAACTTGGACTCTGTAGTTCCGCATTCAAATATTCCAGTGGCGTAAGGATGTCCGATTGATAAGCAATTCGGTTTGGCACAAGGAACCCCTGGTTTAATTATTACGGGGCAAGATGAGTCCTGCAATTTGTATTACAAGGAATGAACATTGTAATGGAATAGTTAATTAAATATCGACTGACCTCAAAACATTTGGCCTTGAGCGCGCAGTTATTCATATTTTCGCAGAACGCATTCTTTGCCCAGAAGTTGGTGCTGTTGATTCTGCATTCAAATGAATTCCTTTCACGAAAGTATTTAACGCTTTGGTTGTCCAGGTGTGCTACACAGAAGAAACGTTTAAAGGATGATAAGGTTGTTTTTAAATCTGTAAGAAGCTTACCATACAACGAAGGGGGAAATAGAATCCACGTGTGCTGATTGAAACCATCGGCACAGCTGATCTCTAACTTGGACGTTACGTTCATTACACTAATGGTTTTAATGTTTGTTGGTCCACCTTCAAATGACTTAGTAATGTTTTGAGAGGAAATGGTGAACTGATGGGCCATGTTGTTTTGAATAGTAACGTTTAGGTTAACAGGACTTGCACATTGCAACTGAACAGGAACATTGAAGAATGTACTGATTGCGGTTGAGTTTGGTGTGACGTAGAAGGATTTACCTGTGGAAAGGTTTAATATTTTCTACTCTGTTTATTGGATATTTGATTTGTGTCTTACCGAGAATCGTGTACTCGACACATTGACCACTTAAGCAGCATTTATAAATTTCTGCAGGAACCAAATCGTTTAATAAGGTGAATCCTCTTCTGGTGGTGTAAGGAACATTGGGAATGAACACTTCTTTTCTGTCAGTAATTTTTGATAGGATTGGAATGAGGTTGGGTAGAGTTGTCCGGCATGGAATTATCTTTCGGTGTATTAGATTTGCCTGTGTATTTAAATTTATGGTAAGTTTACCGCTTTTAGCAAACAAGGAAGATCCTATAAAAAATTACAAGGATTTTGTGTGACACGTTATTAAAAGTTAACTCATGAATCTCACCGTTCACATAAATGTAGACACTGGTAGTTAGATTTATGTTTTCCTGAGTATTGTCCAGTGACTGACAAGACAAAAGTCCAGTAGCGCTTGAAGTATATATGGCCTTAAGAGCATTTCTGTAGAAGTTCTTTGTCCTCGTAATTCTAGGCTCCGTCCAATATGAAGACTGGAATAAATAAATGGTATAAATGGAGTTAAATATTTCTTGTATTAATGAATGTTATTCTTCTTACGAATTTTCCATCAGTTATCCATTCTACGGGGATGGGAGCATCACAAATTATTTCCTGATTTGTATTTTCCTCAACAACCAAGTAATCCTGCAACAATTTTCTGTCCTTCCCGACTCGCATGTAGATTTCAAACTTTGCATCAATTAATGCAATCGTTGGAAATAAATATATTATGGATAGCATGGCTGCTTTGAATTGAAAAGTCTTCTCCATTGAGTATTGTCACTGGCGTTAAACCAGTTTTTAAATGAGAAGACAAATGGACAAGTCGGTAATAAAATAGACTCTTAGGATTACGAGGAAAATGCCACTTATTCAGTTGAAGGTTGCTCGGTTAAGAGGAAATATTAACTTTTAGGCAATTCCCCAGCCACAACAAATGTTTGATCAGTAACTTGTCCAGACATATTTAGGAAGACCATGTTTAATACACACAATTGATTTTAAGGTTGAAATTTACATTAAATGTAGTAGATGGATGACTCTTTTCCTCTCGAGGGGAAATAAAATCACCACGAAGGTTAAGGATAGGAAAGAATTTTAATAGGTCGACCTCAAGCGTGGATGTCATCAGCTTCAAGTATGGGGAACAACATCATCGTCTTGTAATAGCCTTTATTGGGTGCAAGTCCGTTTCAATAAAAGAGAAGAAATCTGGATTTAAAAAACCCACAACTAGTTAGTCTTATTCAATGTATTGTATATAAATTGTTAATGCCTTATGTCAATTGACTTTAATTCAATGTGCCTTATTAATTAACACTTATTAACAATAGATAAAATCCACCCTGTGCGTTCATAATTAATAATTCGAACACATCAGGATACTTTACGAGCTTCACCAAGAGTTGTTTTAAAGGTTCGAATCAGGTCATCATTAGTAAGCGAATTAAATAAAAGTTACAATTTTGTTGCAATTTAATAATTAACATTTGTATTACATGTTTGGATGTACTCTTGGGAGTTAATTGTGAGCTCTTTAGTCACTCTGTTTGTCTCATCTTAATATGGGACACTTTTATTAGGAGTTATTTTTCAATTATAATCGTCTCCTCCGTGTGCTGCAAAAATATTTATAATAAAAAATCATGCATATTGTAATATGTTGCAAAATAAAACAAACCTGCATCTGGTTGACACTGTCCATCGTAACACTCATACCCTGAACAACAATTGGTGTAGCAGGAGCCACAAGATTCCGTTAATATTATGAATGATGTAAAAACAATTAGAATTAGATAGATGAATATTGAAAGATTTAAGTGACACATTTTCAAGCACCGATTGTGTGCTATATTAAAATTGTGATTAAGGATTACACTTCAAATGATCTCACTGCTTGTTATGTGAAGGATGAAGTTCAAGGTTGTGGAAGGTAAATCCTGAATGAATAGAATCAGCCACTTACCTTCTAAGGTGAGTGGCTAAAGACGGTTACACAGCAGCTCTGTAAGCACAGCTGTGAAGTACAGAGTGTGTTTATTCAATGTTGCACGTAGAAATCTTGAATGTTAAAAAACGGTTTAGAATTCAATGGCATGTAATGAAATTCACAAAGTCCAAAGGTAACATTTCTCGTGACTGTTTTGTGTGTTGTAGTGCTGAATAAAAGTTCGAAACTCAAGTCGTGTCAACAATTAGCATTATTATTGATAAAAAAGAAGCAGCAACTTGAACGTCGAATTCCAGGTTCTACCAGAGAATATCTTACACATAACTTGTTGTAAATTATCAGAGATCACTTGGTATGCACCTGACGCTTAACATGTAAAACAAGACTACCTTGAACAGAGCGAACTGTCTAGATGAGAATTTGCGATTCCCAGCACATACAAAAGGACTTTTTGTGACACTTGATGAAGTTGCTTTGTTTTTGTCTAATAACTGGTTTCACACATGCAAATCTATTAAAAGAGTGTACTCCATATCAACACAATTACTCTGCTTGCTTATTACCTTACACGAGTATCTAATTGCTTCTGTTTATTATTATACTACGCGTCTTTCAACATATTAATGCTACATGCTATCCATATCAATCCACTACACTTCAGTAACTCAGATTATAACATGACACATAATAAAGGACAAGAGTATAAAAGGGTAGTGGAATAAAGAAACGTATGAATAGAAATGAAACGACTGATATTAAGTCAAAAAATACTACTAAAAGGTGCGTCCTGAAAGCTTAATGACAATGGAGTTGTACTGTTTTTACTTCTGAAATATTTGCACTCCTCTGAATGATCGAGATATGTGCTGGACAGTGTGAGTTCTTCCCAAACATTTGTGTAGTTGCCGCTACCCCGTTGATTTAAAATAGTTTGGAAAAACGTTTGAAGAGGATTTTGACTGTACCCACAAGTATATTGTTTACGCTGAAGAAACACTTTAGTGCAGACATCAGCATAAATCTTAGATACAATATTACTGATATTTTTACACAGTAAATCTAATTGAGTTAGACATTCCATATTTTCATTTATCTTCCGGACAAGAGTTTCATTTGGACTCTCAGCGAAGGACAAGATGGTTAAATGAATAAACGGTTCATAAGGGGCTACTGATAAATAGTTGTCATAAGAGATATTTGCTCTCGGTCTATTGCTCCGAATAAGTCCGATCAAAACAGGCTTGTTTAGATTATATATATACACAGGACCGCCACTATCACCATGGGAGGTTTTCTTTGAATTTAGGTCACTAGCATTTGAGACAGAACACATTGAATATGTTAAGAAACGGTATTTTGGTGACCCAAGAAGATCGCAATCAGTGTACTTATTATTGACTTCTCGTTCCACTTCATTGCAAATGCACGTATAATAGTCAGCTAACTGGACTTGAGTAGTTTGAAGTTGGCACGGATAAAAACGGGCACTGTCTTCATTCCATTCTTTTCTTGAGTACGACAGTTCCCTTTTATTCCAAGATCCGAAACCGGATACATAAACTGGTACGTCTTTATTGTACAAACTGCCGCGTGGAGCTGAAACAATTCACATATTTGTAAGCAAACTTTGGTTATCTAACAGGAAGTAAAACAATAAATATATTCTTACCGACGTCGATTGATTGGATGTGCCCAACGGTGAAGTTAATTTTGGTTTGTAATCTCACGATGACAATGTCATGTAGAGGGAAGTATGGATCGTATCCTGCATGAAATATTACTGTGTCGATTAAATATTCTTCTGACTTGAGTTCCTTTGGATCTTCGAAATCTGTGCAGACATTCGAGTCTCCCACTACGATTTTTGTGTTTGTCAGGTTTCTCATGGGACGGAACTTGGACCTGTGCCGGTACTACTTATTAGCGTATTGAATAAAATATATTCCTTGGACACTTTACCATCCGTAAAAACAATGAGCTGCTGTCAGGATGAACTGCTCATGAACAATTACTCCTCCGCAAATATGTGTTCCTTCTTTAATCCTCCTTGTAGAATCGTTGTGATGTGACAAGTCACGAATGCTTGCAAGCCATGGAACGCTGGAGATGTTTGTGTTATTTCCATTTCGTATTAAAGGAACTTCCCGCTTACTGTTTCTAGTATAAATAACTTTCAATCCCTGTTTATCCTGATTTAAAATTTAATGGTACTTACGGTTTTGAAAGAGAAGGCAAGTTAACAACATTGAGTATATTTCTATACAAAGCAATTCTTTCCTCGACTAAATAAATTGAGAAAGTTTAAGCATAAAAAATTACGCAAAATGAATAACGATTTTTATCTTACTTAATGGATTCGGTACTTTTGTAACCACAATGTGCCACTGGTAAGCGGAACTAGACATTACTGCGAGGATTTCCAATGCATTGACCAATTCCATTGGAGATATCACATCTATAATTTATATAAAGTAATGTGCTTAATGCCGAGAGAGTGATGGCTGGGGCGGTATATTCTCACTATATCCAGGGACCCTTGGATATACCCAAGGTTTTCCTGTGCAAGGGCCTCCCATGCAATCTCCCCGTAAGCGGCCCCTGTGAGGCAACTGCCTTTGAGAAACCTATATATCCAAGGATCCCTGGATATAGGGAGAATCTACCGCCCTAGCCATCACTCTCTCGGCATTAAGCACTGTAAGTAAAGTTTATTATTCTAGATTGGTGTAGCCATTGCGTTCACAATCACATATTCATATGAATCAATAATTAATGTTTACATTCTTAGCATGAATTACAATCTTAGTATGTATTTATCCATTCCTGTCGTATAGTCAAACATTTTCTTACAAATTCGTACACCCTTTTAAATCACTTAAATCTATAACCGTTAACATCCTAAAGTATTCTATTTTGTTTATAATGATGACACATTGATCGAAATATAACTAACTGCAATTTAAATAATGTATAAATGTAGTCACTGTGATTTCTTTTTTAAATATGAATGCTTACAGGAATAATTCGTTAGTGCTCCACAACGCGGCGGAGGAGCCCATCCATTAAATCCTCTGAATAGAAACATGTCTGAGTCACATCCACTCCGTTGTGAGTGGTGACCTGCTAGTAGGAGACCATCCATTGTTAAGTTTTTAAAGTCAATTCTGTTGAACAGGAGTAAATAAATGTTTAATTGGTTTAAGCGTATGAGTTGTAAGGTTGTTTACTTGGTGAATTTGCATTCATACCTGAGATAATGTGTGAGGGAATTCACCTTAATTGTCACCTTACAATCCGAGTTTCCACTGAGCATCACATTTGGGTATCCTTTTGACTTGAAATGAATCATATCTTCGATTGCGTCTGAAGTGTCCCCGCAACTTAAACTCGTCTCACTAACTGTTGTCCGAAAAGCGAGAACTAACAAACCAAATACAAACACTAACTGCTTCATTGCTTTGCTGATACTTTTTGTTAACTAAACAATTTCTCTCCTCTATACACCTTATCGATGCTAAATAAGCCATTCATTAACAGAGGATTCACTTCCGCATGTAAATAACATCCTTGTCGGTATTAAAGGTCATGTAGGATATGTTTATAATTAATATTTCAACTCCCAAGGATGCACAAGAGACTGTTTAACTTAAACTTCCTGTACAATCTGAACACGTGAGAATATTACGTTGTTTTTCTTCCACTATCAAATTGCTCAATTCTTGTAAAACTTGATGTATTATATTCTATGTGGTAGTAGTTTTACATTAAGAACAGTATAAGAGATTGTTATTGAATTGATTTACGTTAGTCAAGCTATCTCTCACCCAAAGTAAACGTATCTGTATCGTTATTTAGGCTTAAAGAAGAAATAAAAGCAATAGGTGTGATACAGCTTCCTTTTAGATTTGTTTTGTAAATATCTAGGCTGTTTTTATGATACAGTGTCTCAGAATCTAAAACGATGCTTAGCTATGTCATTTGTACAAGAGTAAAAAACCAGAAATTGCTTTGTATTAAGAATAAACCAAATATACAAAATTGTCAGGCATTGTTTCAACAGTAAAGTGGGATAATATTATTAGTGATATGAATGCAAATATATATTATTCGAATGGTTTCTAAAGTTCATTTATGAAACATAATTGTACCCTGGTCAGAATCCATCAATCAACAATTTAGTAACTGATCATCGTGATTGCAATCTGTGTCAACAAAAAAATCATAAAACCATGCTACATTATCTTATGTACTTTCACATATTACTTTATTACGCGTGCCAGGAGTATTGTTAATACTGAGGTTGAAGTACAAAGCTACGCTTAATTTTTCCTTGATAAAACATCATAAATATTGATTAAAATGGGTCAACATACTCGTTAAAAATTAACTTCAATGCTAATCATAATTATAACTTAATACAGTCATACATGCGACGACCTTTGTGTTTGCAATGAAAAATCAAACACAATAAGTTAAAACTATTACAAGTGGTTATTGTAGAAACCTTGTTCGAATAAAATTGTAACCTTAAGCATAACCAGTGTTTACCAAAAGAACAACAATCAACTAATGACAATGTTAAGCGCAGAACAATAAGAATGGGTAATGAAATCGGATTGTTATAACTCTTACAATAAGTAATAATATTGTTATGTTCCTTTAATTGTTTTGCACATTGTTCTGTGGAGATAAAAGGAATTTTAAAACGATTATGGGAAGTATTTCTTGTCTTAAATTAAGTTCCAAAGAGTGAGAATCTTAATATCAGCATACACAGCAAGAATTAGTTCAGCTACTTTGAAATTTAAATTCGACAAAATGATGAATATTGCAAGTCTGGTTTGTATCTCTGTTCTTCTTGTTTGGGTATGTAAATTTATTAATGCAGCTTTCATACTTGGAAAATTGCTATTAAACAATTTCTGTTAATAAAAGGGAATTCCTGGGAATCACGCAGAAGAAAATTTGATGGACCTTGCGAACAAATTCGCCAAGTGTAACGGCGAAGACACGGGAATAATTGGATTCGCAGCGTTTGGAGGAGGAGCAGAAGCTGCGCAATGTTTCACTCCATCAACTCCACAATACGTAAGAATATTCTAAGGATTCTAATACGGAATGAAGATATATAAGATTTGTTTGTTCTAGTGTGTCTACAAATGCGCGTTAGAAAAATTGAAAATTCTGCAAGGAGACAAAGTCAACAAGGCCAGAGTTATTGAGATTTCAGGACAAATTGCTAGTTTTTCAAAGAAGGATGAACTGTTAGGCCAAGGGCTTTACTGTATAAAGGGTAAGGCTTGTTTGTAAAGCCTGATTTAGAGTATTCATTGAAATATTGATTATGCAGGATCATTGGACACTGCAAATGAGTGTGCATCAACAAAGAAGGCTTACAATTGTTTCAGAAATGTGTTTGAACGAGTAAGTGAAGAAGTATTTATATTCTTGTAATGTTTGAATTTTATAATGCAAAATTGTGTTGCTAGGTGTGCGCTGGTTACAAAGGAAAAGGGACTTTTGTAAATGACGATGGAACTATTGAGGGAGACGCGGCAATCGTGGATTAATCATTGCACAGTGACAATTCGATGTTGCGATGACGCTTTTTCCATTTGATTTTGATACTAACTCTAATTCATGTGTGAACAGGCGCAGTTAATAAAATTCAATTCACCCTGGTATTGACTTTTGAATAATTGATTATATTTCGAGAGCGTAAGAATGTCTCAGGGTTTTTGAACAAAGGAAGGCTTCAAATTGTTTTGAAAAGACAATCAATTTAAGTACTTATTGTTTGTGAAGTTGCCAGTACAATGAAAAGCAGGAGTGTCGTCTTGGAGTAAAGCAAAGCCAATAATGATGTGTACGTTGCTTAAAAAGTTTGATTGCTTCATAACGATGCACCTAATACATATGAATATTTAATCTATTATTTCCGTATTGTACAACTGTGGCTGACATCAGACAACTCAACGACCTGAGGTTCTTTGTTGTTTCACTTGTAACAACGAATTTTTGTATATTACTGTGAAATTGGACAGATTGTTTTTGGACGGTTTGTAAAAGAGTGAGTGCCATTGTTGTAATTATGATTGAGGTAGGAAGACTTGATATTTTTACGCATTTGCAGTTCCAGGAAGAAAATTCCTTGACCTGGTTTACTTTATTGATATCAATGGCTATTTACTACAGAAGATGTCGACCGCTCTTTGATAAACATGCAATGTATTTCGTAGGGACTTTTTGAAACTATTATTTGTGATGAGGTGTAGTACATTAACAACTGGTGCGTAAGAAAGTAACGGTTTCCGTATCACCTGCCAATATTTAATTGCATTCCTTCAGCTTAAAGCAAGTTTAATTTTTGTCGTTTTAAGCATTTTATTAAACGGCTCCAATGGGAATAAGTAGAAATAACTAATTGTTGATTTGTCATGGTTGTAAGGTTTAGCAATAACGTCTTTCTTGAATTACAATTGAAATTATTAGGATGTTCTGCACATTGTAGTCTGAAATCATTTAATTTCTGGGTATGCTTAATTACATGTATTCTGTATTGCATTGTGGTGATAAATGAAGTACAGTAAATCTTAGTAATGGTTCATATAGAATATTTTTGTATAGTCAAGCATTCCTTCGTAATTTTAAGTGTTGTTGAAAGCATGTAATGATTATTTAAACAGTGAATTGTATTTAGCGACATGACAGGATTTAAAACCTTTCCGGTGCAAAATATTAGGTGAGGAAACTTATCGGCTGTTATTTGGTGCAGATTTAAGTAATATACCTTAGTTTATAAATACCTATTGCTTATCTTTCGATAGAAATATGTTTTTCAAGTGCAAAATGAGCAAAGAGCGCAAAGGTTGTGCAGGAATGTATTTTTAGAATAATTAAATCACCCAGTATTGTGCAATTCTAGTCAATTTTTATGTCATCAACGATCTCATTCAGACTATTCTGGAGATTCTCGAGGCTTATTCGTTCTTTGGGGTCCGGATTCCAACACTCTGTTAACTTTTCGTAACTACAATAACAACAAAAGAAAGGGTTCATATTATTTGTTAAGGTTGTAATGACTCATTAAGTAACTTACAACTTGTGTGGGCACATGGGAGGCCGCGTCAACCTTAAACCGTCTGATAAAGCTTGTACAAACTCCAGGGTCCATGACATGCCCGGATACGGAGTGAGTCCGAAGCTGAATACCTCCCAAAGTGTAACTCCCACTGACCAAACGTCACTTGCATAAGAGAACCGGTAACCTTGTAAGGATTCTAATGCCACCCATCGCCATGGTAACGGTCCCTGGTTAGAAATATTTTAAAATTACTGAATAAACAAAGCGTACCAAGGATTCTTACCGCTTGTCCCTTAACATATTCCGAATAGTTTGAAACTCTGCTGGACAGGCCAAAGTCAGCTAGTTTCGCGGACATTTTAGAATCCAAAAGAATATTTCTGGTTGCGATGTCCCCGTGAATTATCTGCAAAAGAAATTAAAAGATTATTTCCGCATTTAATTGAAAATTCACAATAAATTCGCTTGCTTTTCGTTTAGCCAAATGTTCTACGCCTCTGCAGATTTGCAAACACCAATTGGTAAGTTGTCTTAAGTTTTTCATTTGTAGGCTTTCGACTTCGTATTTGTATTGCCTGGATTAAAAAACAATTTTTAGATAGAAAATTAAGGTTAGAAATGATTGGAATGTACTTTGGGCTTCCCGAATTGATGTAGTCGTTTTCTAAATTCGGATTTTGAAGTGACTGAAGAAATGAAAGTAAATCTCCATTTTGGCACAACTCAACGACGACGTAAACTTCCACTAAGAAACAAATGAAACGTTACAGCTGCTGATTGTAGAAAGAAAATTATTAGTGATGATAAGCTGTGATTACTGTTTTTGATGTTGTCAGTTACAGCGCCAATAAACTCGACGACACAAGGATGATAGCCCACGTGAGTCATGACCTTAATCTCTGCAAGTAAATCTTGAAACGCCTTTTTATTTGCATCCTTAAGCATTGTTTTTACGGCAACGGGGGTTTTGGCGTTTAGAAGGCCGCTGTACACAATTCCAAATGCGCCTTGTCCCAGGACATCCGTGAAAGCTACGAGATTGTTAAAAATGTTTGTGTTTCTAGGAACTTTGTTAACCAAGAATTTTACGTAATTTTCAAAACAACAGAACGTACAGAATGTCAAAGCGTCGCTGTCAATCTCGTACACATTGTTGTAAGGCAATTGATTCACAAAGTCCAAAGCATCTTCCTGAGTTTTATGTTTTTGCGCCTTGGGAATGTTTCCTTGTATGAATTCGTTGATTTCCGCTTCAGTTAATTGTTGTATGTACACCTGAGCAGAGAAACATTCAAGATATATGAAAATGCATTAGAATTAATGAGTAGTATTTGTTTAAAGCACATTAAGTTGCATTTGTCTTCGTCTTAATAATAGGAAGATGCAAAGTGAGGTGGATGCAATGATAGTGACGCAAATAACGACGCTCCAAGTCAAACTGAACGGTGAATGAAGAATTTCTAAATACAAAAGACAAATATTTATTGCACAGGTTGCGATTGAATCTTTTAGGGATTTGAAAAACACTTTCTTTGTTTCACTTGAATGCTGAGATGCTTAGTGATCCGTCCCATTCCATTTTCAGCAACGCAAGAGTACACACCGGAAAAAGAGTCGTTCACTTGGTTAAAGATTAAAATTGAGCTTTTGCTTATCGAGGTATTCTGATGAAGTGTTCCATTAAAGGGAACATCGTTTCGTGTAACCTTTTAAGATAAATCTAATGTTAATTTAAGTAATTATAAGCTTTATTAAATATTCATTACCCGGGTATCCCAGGAAACAATTGGCGGAGGATTTCCGGTGACATTGCACATAATTACAACTGGAGTATTCTCGTCAGTATAAATTGTTCTTTGCGTAACCCAGCCGTGTATTTCAGGAGCTTCAGCTTCTACAAAATTCCAAACAATTAAATTATGTTTAAGTGTCTCTAAGCAACGGAAAGAAAATGAGTTACGAATAATCTCCAGCTTCCTAGTAACGTTAACAAATTCCAGAGAATTAATCTTCGGGACTGAACAAACAATCCCTGTGACTTCCAGAGTTGGTTGGATTTTGACTGCAACGGTGTGTACATCTCTTAACAGCTTCATTTCCAAAAGGTCAAGTTCCTCACCCGATAATTTCAGCTTTTCGTTTCTCACTAGTGATAAACTAATTAAAAGAAGTTCTTGTGACTAATTATAATTGTTATCTTACGTAACTCCCGAACTGGTCCATTTGCAAATTGAATGCTGAAGAATGCCTTTTTTGCCAGAGTGAACAGAGTGTGAGAACAAAAGAGCAGAAGGGGTTTGGAAAGGCCTCGGTAGTGTGGAAGAGTGACTTCTTCAATTCGCACAAGTGCGTCTAGTGGAATTGATTTCTCTGTGTTTGCGTCATCTGCAATAGATTTGTGAATGAGGGAATGTTCTACGGGGTTTGTTTAAGTTAATTAGCTTACACAGGATTCGATCAAGTCCTGTGAAATAAGTGTAAGTGTATTTGGAGCCTTCGTCATTTCCACATTCGAATACTCCGGTTCCAAATGGATAACTCACTGCCACGCATTCTGGTTCAGAACATGGGACAGCGAACTTAATAATTGTAGGACAAGATTCATCCTACGCAGAAAAGGTTAATTGAGGTTACGGAATTATTTAATGAATATTCTGTGTACACACCTGAAAGCATTTGGCTTTAAGTGCGCAGTTGTTCATATTCTCACAGAATATATTCTTGGCATAAAGTGAACTACTGTTGATTCTGCATTCAAAGGAATTGCGTTGATGAAAGTATCTCACCGATTGATTACGCAAATGCTCTGAAAGTATTTATAGAATCATATAATATAAGAATTAATTTGATAACAACCGCATCCTTTTTATGAATGTTTTAATTAATTGGGATTGTAAAAGACTCACCGAAAACCACAGGTGGATGAAGAGACCACCCGTGACTGTTTGATTCATCTTTGCAAATCAAATCAACTGAAGTGTGAACTCGCGTAATTGTAATATATTTGACCGTAGTTGGTCCTCCGGGGTAGAAATTGATTAGCTTAGTTGTTACGTTAAATTGTGCGCTACTTTCATTTGATATCGCAAGAGACAAGTTACTGGTTCCTTCACATTGCAAATGAATTGGGGCGTTTGTCATGGAACTTATTGTGGTTTTGTTTGGGGAGACATAAAATGGTTGACCTACGTAAATCAATTGATTAAGAATGAATTAATTGGGTTATTTTGGGATTATTCTTACCAACGATGCGATAGATGACGGAGTGCTGATTGGAAATGCATTTGTATGTCTCATCCACGAGGACGTTAGACTGGAGAGTAAATCCAATTTTGGGATCAAAGGTAGCGGAGTTAATGAGGAGTTCATCTTTGTTAAGAAGTTGGACCAAAGACGCTGTGGTATTCGGTAAAGTCGTGCGACAAGGAATTGAGTTTTTGTAGATGAGATGTGATTCTTTGTTTAAGTTTATTGTAACTGTTCCCTTGTGAGCAAATGAGGAAGTTCCTGTGTATGAATTTTAGATTAAAGCGATAATTCTGTGTAGAATTGTTTCGTACTTACCGTTGACGTAAATGTATAAGGAGCTGGAATAGGTGAGTAAGTCGGGAGATTTGTTTAAAGGTTCGCAGGTTATTAGGCCAGTGGCACTTGGAGTGAACTTGGCTTTCAGTGTGGTTTGATAAGATCCTGTTTTTCTGTACACAACTGGCTCCGTCCAGTAAGAAGACTGTGAAGGAAATGAATTAATGAATTGCTTTATGTAATATTGAATATTTAAGGAGCAATGTAAGTAAATTGGTTTTACGAATTGTCCTTCGGTGACCCACTCGACAGGAATATCCGCTTCACAGACAAGTTCGATGTTTTCATTCTCTTGGAAGATAATGTAATCTGCGACTTCAGTGATGCCTGCGTTGTGTTGATTAAATATAATCAAGTTTGGATCTTGGGCGGAGACTAAAGCAAAGTTGATTGTGATGATTAAACAGGAAGTTGCTCTAAAGCCCAACATTGTGTATTTAAGCTTCCTTTAGTCTTTAAGTAATTGAAGACGAGAGAGAAACTGTTTTAAATCTGTGGAGCATAGTCAATTTATATGCCTTGTTCCTGTGGAAAGAAGTAATCTAATTAAGTAAATCAGACGTTTCCAGGGCGTAACAGGAAATGTTCTGACGCATGTGAATTATTCTTAATAAAGAATTAATACCGGCTTATCTGACTTTTGTATTTAATTGATTAATTAATTTAATACTTAATTCAATGAATTAAGTCCTAAGCCACAAATAAATAACCTAAAAGTGTCACCAATTTGTTTTCGAGGAAAAATAGCAAAACCACATTAAGTGGTATCGTAAAGCTTTAAACTGGGATGAGAACAGGCTGTTTTTGATTCCTAACTTTTGCGAAATAAAAGCTTATCTTTGTTATTCAGAGTGATGAGTACTTTGATTGCTGTTCAAACTTAAGACTGCTGACGTATATCAAAACAAAGTTATTTTAAGAAACAGTTCATCATCATTCTTGTTTCTTAATTGATGCGATACTTAAAATTGGGGACACTTAATATCTTAATCTAATTATACAAGTTGAGAGTATTTGAAGATTACTTCTAATGACACACACACTTTAAATTGTCCCTGTATCCTTTACTTTGAAAATGTGTTATTTTAATCCTGTATGTTATACAAGTTACTCTTTAAGTGAAACATAATACACAAAAATAAACTCCGTACGTCATAGTCATTCTCCAAAGAATACTCGAGTGCAATTGCTCTGGGATTTACGATGAAATCTGATTAAACAGGTGAACGTCTTGCAATGTTCTGTTGGAAATGATATTAATGATGGAACATGAGGACAAGGTGGATTTACTAGAGTGCTCAAGTACTTCACGGTGGTATTATACACTTAAACAGTTATGTCTTCTGTGTAGAGTACTTCCGGATATACTCATATCCGGTAAGAGATATTCGGAGTAACTTTGTAACCAATTCAGTGAATACATGAAACTAGCCTAAGCAGTATTCACGTTATTGTAAGTATAGTTATAATAACAGACAAGATTATTCTACAGGGTGATTCTGTTTGATTAAAGATGCATTATGGAAACTTCTTAACTCAGCACACGATTGATGGATTGTGGTTTGGTTTCTTGTAAATCCAACGTGATTACTATAATGTCCTGGACAACAAGCAAATTGTATAGAATGGCTTAATTTGAGCTGTCCAAGGCATTGGATTTCTTAATGTAGTATTTAAGACATCAGCTCAAAGACTTCATGAAGATGGGAACTGATGACTAATTTATTAACTTGCAGAACCGGAACCGACTACTGGAGGTTTTAAGATGTAGACTGTATAGTTTCTAGTTGACTCACTCAGTACACATCCTTTTGTGTCGTAGATAACAGTTTCATTCTCTTGTTAGACATTTCACATAATTATTCAATGGATTATTACATAATTAATCTGTTGTGTAGTGTATTAATAAATCCAAGTTTACTTCAGTCACCACATTGGCAGCAACCTATCCACACATTAAACCACTTTGTATAACATCACATCCTACTTGAGTCATTTCGTTTCATTCTGTGTCAGCCTGCTTAAGTATCAAACTGGGAAACTCACATTCTTTTGATCTGTAGTCATGGAAATCTTAAACTTTATTCTTCCCTTCATACTCGTAACTTTTGGGAATTCACTTAACCAGGACAATGGGCCTGTTAGACGGATGCCGTGCGCTTCAGTTTATTGTTCCGAGGACTTCTTTCATGAAACTATTCAGCTGCCTGAAGAGCTTGATTGTCGTAACAATAGGATTGAGAATTATGACACCGAAAATATCACGTCATTCATTCAAGTGGAAATCGGGTGCAATTTAACAGCTTGCAACCAATTTAACTTTAAAACCGAATGTTTAAAGTTCACTGAAGGATTCTCTACACTCTCTTATCAGTTTGGTAGTAATTTGTCTCTTAACTGTTCCTGCTTAAGGGTAAGTTTACTTTGGATTTAAATTCCAAATGATTTATTCTGATACCGACTGATTGATAATTAAATTCGTAGATGGAGATGAATGTAGAGGAGAGAAGGGAGGACAAGAATAATTCGAATGTATTGCGACAGAGAAAGAAACGAAGTGTATGTGGAATTGATGACGATGAGATCCAAGACATCACCGGTCGGGCTTTAAGTTCGTATAGCAGGAAGTGTCAGGAGGAAATTCGAAGTCGACAAAGAGAATTAAATCGCCGGAGGGGAGGGGGAGGTATTCTACAGATAATCATTAATATCATTCAGTTGATCACGATTCAGTAATCCTTTATTCCAATAGCTGGTTGCCTTAAAGAACACACGATGATCCTTATGGCTGATTTAACCGAGAAACCTGTGCAGCTATTGGAAGTAGGTGACTTGGTTATGGACCACAACCTGTTGCCTGTGAGAGTCGGTGGGGTTCTGAAGAAGTTCTTGTTGCAAGATTCGTTCCATGGGTTTGACAACCAAACCTTCTTCTTCACAGACACGCATCAAATTGTGGGAAGGACCGGAGCAAGTCAAATGCAAATATATGCCAAGGATTTAGAAAAGACTATTAAGGAGAACCCCCTCCTTGCGTACCTGGAAGTCCAACAGCTTCCTGAGACGTCTGAAATACTTCACTTTGATTCAGGAAGTCTTACTGTTGACCCAGAAACTGTCACAGAGTTTACGGACCCAAAGAAATATTCAAAGAGTACCCTTGTGTATATTATTCTTGTGGACAGTGAGATAGGAACTTACATTGCAAATGAATTTGTGTGTAGACATGAGATTCCTCCGATGGAGTATTGGCCTAATACAATGTCCTTACTATTCTCATTAGTGTCTGAAACTGGTATCAAATGGATTGAAGATGTTCCCTATACACTTGAGACGGTCCGAAAGATCGAAATGATAGCTGACCAAGCGTTCCTTAGATTGGAAGAATTCCTTCAAGCCGAAGAAAACGGTGTGGCAACTAATTCAGTCGTGAATGGACTTATCTTGTCAGACAGAGTCATCACCGAAATCTTCAGCAACCCTACATTTTCTGCTTTTGCTGTGGGAGTGTACGGAAGCCTGGGACCACTGCTTGCTAAGCACCTGGATGGAATTGAGGGAACAAAGTTGAAGGAACCAACCGTAGATCAGGTCAAAGTTTACGAGCAGCTGAAGGTTCACTTTGCTCAAGCACTTTCAGATGCTTTTGCTTCTTTGATTTAAATACTTAAGGGAACTAATGGGTTAACATTGAATCTGATCATTTTGGTGGGAACTATGATGGGCAAAGCGGTACGTTATTATTAATACCAACAATACAAATGCACTAGCATTAAGTATGAATTATATAAAGTCCCTTAACATATATGAATGTATCATAAATGTTTCTTAATATTCATTTACCCTTTTTGTCCTGATACTGATTTGTTTTACAATTAATTCGTCACTGAGTTATCAATGCTACGATTACGAGCATGAAATCGGATTAAAATATGAAAAAGCCTATGTCAAAAATCCAATGGAATTCTTGCGTAACCTCTCGTCATAACTTTTAGTATTTAATGTAATAAATGTCTACAACTTAATGAACAACTTTTTGTGTACAGGATCGTGTGGATACATTTGCATGACATTTGCATATGTGTGCACTCACTGGAGGAAATGTTTATGCAAAGAAACAAGCAAAGATTTGTGTTTGAAGCATTTCATATCAATAGTTTAGTGAATTAAGGCAATGATATTCTTATGTATGTGTATTTTTGAAAGATAAGGAGTCTACAGTGGTATTCATTGGCGTCAGACACACTGAATACATGGCTTACGTATTAATTTAATCCATGCGGAAATGTACTGAGTGAGTCAGTTCCATGGGGAATACATTCATAACTGAATTACATTGCGTAAATCTAATTGATTCTTGTTTATTACAACACGGAATATTCAATTAAGTCCCTTTGGATTGAGAATCCGAATGAACCATATGTTTTGGGTGTTTGACTAATCCTGTGGTATCTAGTTGGCCCACTCGGTACATTCTCTAAT
>JAQGAB010000504.1:0-26124 GCA_034696565.1 Isotomurus graminis | reverse complement strand
AAGCGTGAGACGAGAGTATCTTTCCCTGACACTTTCTTGGAAACCAACAAACGGGGAGAAAGAAATTACACTTTTCATAAATTGCACCTACTCACGAAAACCAGTCAAACCCGCATCAACACACTACAACTAGCCCCACACACACTTTCCCTCACCACTTTAATAATGCTATTCACTCTTCCTTTAAGTGAGAAACTTCTCCATACACTTAATACATCCCAAAGATACAAAGTATGGATTGTAGGCCACAGAAATTGTTCCCTTGGGGTATCAACACAATCCACATGGATCTCATAATCATCTGACATATAATTCCATACATCAAAACCTAAATCCCCACAATAAACTATTCAAATGTATTTCCAATTCCAAATTATTCAATACCAATTCTAGGTGAATAAAATGCACACACATTTTCAACACAAATGCTTTTAAATACGAAACAACCCAACCCTTTCCCTTGTCTGTCAGGTTAATCAAGTGCACAGAGAAAGCCTAAGCATGTTCATTTTTTGCTTGGTGCACGTTCCTTGAGTTATCTCGCTTTCTCTCCCTTTGTTTACTTTCATCACGTCTTCTTCTTAAAGGAAAGACTAAGCGAGAAAACACTTTCTTATGAAACACCATCAACCACTACCAAAGTTTTCATTCCACGGACGTACATGTGTATGTGTGTATGGTTTTGTGTCTGGTCGTGTAAGAAAGTCGGTTTCATGCAAGACGAGTGTATAACTACAATGCTACTGTAGTAGTGACTACATGATCGTACTTTCTGTGTCAAAACACAACCTACACACGCTCTCTCCTTTGACATGTAAACCCTTCCTTCATAAATTCTGTTTTTACAGACACTCCACTCATGAGTTTTAGATTCCTATCTCAAATTAAAAGAACAGCAAACCAAAACTTCTTCCTCTAAGACAGAACTTTCCTCCTTCAGCCAGTTTAACTTTCCATGGAACGGTTTTTTACTCTCTGCGAGATATTTGTACAAAGTACCACATGAAAAATCATTATGGGACCATTTAGGCAAGGAAATTGTGTTTATTGCTCAGCTTACCAAACTATTATATTTCCATAAGTAAAAGCATCCTATGCTGTAGGTTTTAGCGTCAATTCCACTCATTCAGTGTATGCAACAATTTAAGGGACGATATTCTATTACAAAATGTAATTCAATCCGTATAAAACAACATTTAAAGATGGTTTCAATGGTTTCTCCTCCAATACAAACAACTAACAAATAGTAATTGCATAACTAAGCTGAATACATTGGAAACTACAATCAACAATTCTCAGAGCCCTTCAATGCCAATACAACGCATCAAATTACTTTTTCCAACTTTTAGATGTCACATCAATGCTAATTGGCTTATGCAACAACACAATTAGCTTTAATGAGTTTTATTTTTGACTTGGAAATGTAGCTATTCAATTTGGAGTATTTAATTATGTTTCCCTTAGTTTTAATGTTACAAAGTTTCACAATCTCAACAAAAAAGCTGAAACTGTGTGCACTTATTTTATGCTTTCCTCCTTTCACTATAAATTAATTATAAACTCTTCTTACTACGCTATGCTACAGTTACAAAATACCAGGAAACAAATTGTTCTCAAATCATATGAACAGAAGAAGTGAATCATTAAATCTCAACAAGAAACAGTCATTCTACTATTCACATTTTTAATTTAACTAACAACAATAACCTTTTTTTCAGGTGTGCAGTTTACTCCATCGTTTTTGTGTTATTTGAATTCTTGAATAAAAACCATTCGGTCTCCGTGTAACCTTCGTAATTATTTCGGAAACAAAACAACAACCTATGTACCATCAATTCAGCACAAAAATTGGCACACATTTTGCCAAATGCACAAAGACATTCGTATGAATAATTGCATAAAGTAAAAGTACTCATATCCTCCTACAGTTTCCTCCATGTAATCATTCCACACATACCTCCCACTGTTCTAGTCCTCCTCCACGTCTCCCGACTCAACTACAATTTCCTCTAAAAAAATCCACCAAACGTAATGAAGTGCAAAGTCACGTAACGATTTATTCGATGGATGCTGACAGAATCAGTTTCCGGGAAGAACTGAAGAAAAATGAATTTACTTTCACCTCGGTCACAAAGTGTGTCTCCCTCAACGGCTGTGAGAAATCCCTCTGGATCCAATGAATCGGGAAGAAGAACCTACCGACGAGGGATTTGATTTATCTCACCAAAAGAAATACTAAACATCATTGGAACTAGAACTTCTATTTTTCTTTTTGGCCTCGATGAACCGTAAAATCAAAAGGAGACGATGAGTAGAAGTAGTGAATGAGTAAGTGTTCTCGTGTCCTGTAGTCCTGTCATCCTCTTTCCTTCAATGAAAGCCCAACTTATCCCTTACTCAACACTCTCTCCTGTCTTTCCACCTCAAAAACCAATGGACTTTCATTCACTTCAACTTCCAAATACTTTTCTTCAGGCGACATTCACACTCAATGGCCCAATAGTCTCTCTGTGACATGAAGGATCTGAAATTCAGATTGACATTCTTGTAATTGTATAACCTCACTGTGTCACAACTTTCTCCAAAAACTTCATCCCGATACCCTACGTGGAAATCACTCCACAAGAAAGTACGCATTTAAAACCTCACGATAATCATCCTCACCAACTATTAATTCAATTTCGTTTCCTCGCAACTTTTAGCTAAAGAGTAAACATTAAAAATGCTTTAATACAATTATTGAATGATTTTATCCACTTTCAAGAGTTCCAAGGATACACAAATTCTTTTCCGTGCACAGTGTCGATATTGGCTCGCACACACACAGAAAACCCTTAGACAGATCATTTCGGTCGCTTGGTTCTCTTCTTCCAATAGGAAGTTCGAAATAAAAGCGGATTATCCTTTGAGAAAGTGAAACATTTGTATTGAAAGAAATCACTTGGTGGTGGTACACATATATATACAAGTACACACACACTCTTCCATTCCATTTGATCTCTTCCATAAAGAAAGTAAAAAGTACGGACAATATCCTTCCCAGACTTGGTTTGTTTTATTCCTCTCAAGGGATCAGCCTTAAAAGAAAAAATGATATCATTCCTTGAGGTTGAACTCGGTCGTCCTTCGACTTCTCCAGAGTTCTGCGTGTCGAAATAAAGGAAACACAAGCTAGGGTGGAGTATATTTAAAGGCTGTGTCAACAGAAATAAAGATCACAACCAAAGTATACACCCCATAGTATCTTTAACCGGGTTGTAACAGTGGAAGCGTCTCAATCCGATATTCATCAGAACCATCCACACACATCCTTCACGCTTCAGGGAATTAATCCCCACACATACACGATCCCCGAAGACTTGGTTATAAGATTCAATTTTACTTAATAAAACGACGAACAAGTTGTTTGAACCGTTTCTACAGAGCCGACGACACATTCTCAAAAGCCAATAAGAATCATTTTGGAACATTCCTTCACCAACATTGTGGGACATTCGTATCCCCAACAGCACCAAATCTAATCCTGGCTACTTTCTCCCTCTATTTTCTTCCGCTGGCCGATGTCCAATCCCATTCTTTAAGTATCCTACATTTTACGTCAATTCAAATGGAATATGAATGTCACTCTAATCAATGGCTAAGGTAAATCATTGTGGGAATAATCTTGCATGCACACACGCACAAACCAAGCGGAAATCCCTTCTTTTTACATTAAGCGGTAGAAGTAAGTAATGTGAGACTTTGTTGGAATGCTAGCCATTCCGCTTTAGGTCATATCATCAATTATTTCTTTGTAGGAAGCTAGCGCTGTCACATAGAAACAGAACACAAATCGATAAGTATCTTCAGTCCCGGTGACTATCTCGTCGAATATCATGCAAGTTACTCCTCATTTGCGAATTTTGTGGGGTAGGCACATTTTATTATTATGATGTGGCATACCTCGAGCAGATTGCTTGTACTTGGTTCTCATATGTATGGCTTAAAGGCTTATAGCTTTACACTATTCAATTCCTTTTTCCATTTCACCCAAAGAAAGGAGCTTCATGTAAACTGAAACTTTACAACCAAACTCTCCCTATTACCCTTCTTCCATCCTTAACCTTACACACACAATACCGCCCCAGCACTCCCACCTAACTACTTAATACCAACTGTATACTCAATCAAATCCGATTCCCCGAGAGCAACACGGGTGATTTATTATTTCATAAGTAATTCTGACACCCAAATCGCAATCTTTAATTCCAATTCAATTTCTCAAGACCTTAAAGTGGAGACAGGTGCTTGCATGTTAAAAAGTCCAATGATATCATGACCTTCAAGACTTTAATGTATTCATCTCCCATAATGTATTCAATTAAAGTCCAACCAACTCTCCATACGTGTTTAACATCATCACTCATTTAATATTCGTCTCAGGCTTATCTCAGAAATAGATAATAATAGCCTCATCTATCTACCGTGAATCCCTCTACTTATCAATCCCATCAGTTATTAAATCCATTTGACTACACAGCACACACACTTCAAAGCGTCTTTGTTCACATATCCTCAAGAGAAGCGAGTGGAAGAACCATATAAGTCCAAGTGTTCTTCAGACGCTCACCCACTTCCACCTCTACAACCATCGTCCTCATCACCACTAAAAACCAGAAGTAAAAAATGAATGATCCTCTCTATCATTTCATATCAAACCTTCCTCTTTACGCAGCAGCAGCCAGACAACTCCAACCTTCATCGCAATTCATGGGTCATCCTTCGCCCTCATCATTCTGAGGATGCCCAAAAAACGCCCGATCTAAACTCGTGTAGAGTCGACTCGATTCTGCAACTACATTGTGAGTTACCCCTTTCCTTTCACACTTTAAAAGTCAACTCTCTTATGTATAACACCAACTCACGTAGCACAGTATGGCAATTTAAGAGTATGGTTCACACACACCATGCACTACATTTCTAGCTTATATGGAAGTAGAATTAAGCAAGCAGGGGGTGGTGAGCACCAAAACATGGTTAAATTCATCACCACTCACACTTCACAAGCTCACAAGATCCCACTAAATTTCCGCAATTACTCTTACACCCGACCAGTTACAATTAAATCATAAGATATCTTCGCTCCCACGCGATCTCCTTCCAAAATGTAGCTGATAACCCAAACCACACACATCAACGCTACGTCAACATTTCGTTTCAAAAATTTCCCAACCATATGTCAAAAATATAAACAGTTTTAGTTTTATCGTTGCATGGAACACTTCAGGTTGGTTTAAAAATACTACACACACGAATATTATGTCTAGTGAACCCGGATGCACAAAATAATTATTACAAGTGCACAAGTGTGTGTGAGGAATCATAAATATTTTCACACTGATTTCCCAAACTATTTCTAAATTTATTATTTATTTCCCATTATACTTAACTACATATGTCTTCTGGTGATACAATCAACTACAAAATTACAACCCAACAAGTAAGGTAAGTTTGCTTCTCGGTTTAATATTTTAACGGTTTAAGAATTAAGTGTTTACCTGCAGGAGAACCATATTTATTCGAACCATACATTATGTTTTAAAACCAATTTTAAACTCTCATATACTACTGGTGTTTAATATTTGACAACCCATTTAAAGTTGTCACAATAATGTGCTTTACAAGGACGCAAACTGTATTATTACTTAAGGACGACATGTAATAATGAGAACACCACACTTTAATTACTAAATATTAGTATACCAACAAGGTAGCTCTTTCAACTTGCTAACATTTAGTTTGTTTAACTCATCGCTAAATTCAAGCAGTAAATCTGTGTTACACAAGACCTGGAAAGTTTTGTTTCATAGCCATATGCACAACGTAACTTTCAAAAGCCGACAGAATTGCCAGGATCAGATATCTCGTACACATCAAACACATTTCCTCAATAAGTATATATACAACGGACTTTGGATTCTTCTTTAAAAATGTTATCGATTTAATCATCTGAGCGTGAGTTCTTTCAAATAATTTAAATTTTACCGTATCATCCACCAACCTAACATTTTACTAAGTCAATTACACACACACACACTTCCACATGCAACATTACACTTCGTGCCATTTCTCTCAATCCTCTGTCACCTAGTGTTATCTCACATCCATAAAAAATTAATATCCCACTTTAAAAATTCAACAGAAATTCAATTCCGATTCAAATGTACTCAATAACTCAATAGATTCCTTAACAGCCTTCAAGAATGACTAATAGAAAGTCCATAGTTCATATACGTCGTTGCTTTACCCTTACGCACTAAATATTCATACATTCTTAGCATATTAAATATCTTGTCCAGCAGACCATTAGAGATAAGAGTGTCTGTAATTATGCACGCGTAAATGCGTCTTCCAATCACTTGTTGTTAGTCATCTCTCACATTCACATTCCACTACCTCTCGGTATGTATACCTAAAGGACAAACCATGTTGCAGTAAGCACACAATATACCAATTCACAATAAAGTGTCTACTGACGGAACCACACAAGCTTCATGTTGATCTAAATTAGGACGTTCACGGGGTGATCTACAAAACTAAAAGGGTTGAATATCTAAACTCTTTAAAGTCTAAAATGAAATTAGAACTGGGTCTTGTCTCTACTCTACAATTCTCGTAATCATATCCTTGAGCCTCAGAATAAGGTTTTGTCCACCATACAACACAACAGCCCGTTCCAGTCTCGACTTACAATCAGTTTTGTCTCTTGACACCATTGTTAATACTTTTTCCTCCTTAAATTTTATACATGGAAGGAAATCCATCACATGCATAGACTTGGTCACCATTGACCATCTCTAAAACTACTTCATGACTCATACATTTTAACGACCCAAGAAAAGCCTGAAATCAACAAGAAAGAGATCATTTAAGCATTTCTTAAGAAACCATCACATGCAGTTGTCGCTCTACCAACATGACTCACACATAAATCATGCGTTTCTTCTAATAATATTTTTTCTGTTACAATCACACACGCTCAATAATAAAATGAAATTGACAAATGCTCATATTTTACGACATTCTTAAGGAACTTTTATTGTGCGTGAGTGACTCACAGGCTCACCACACTTAAAACAACCTTAAGCAAACCCATACTCGCCTTTGTCACAACTTTAAAGTTAAACGTGGCCTAAAAGCATATAGTAGCTCAGAATATGTAAAAGATGTTTAGCCAAACCAATTACAAACTTAAGGAGATGAGTCAAGACCAAAAAAGGAGATTGAAGGGAAACCAAGTCAAGCGTAGAAAAAGAGAAAGTTCCTTGCTAATTGTTTGATAATATGCGTAAGTTGCATCCTTTGGGATAACACGCATTCCCCTTGCACTGTTCATTCACAAGTGCCCTTCAGTTTTGCGGCTTATCTCTTGTGTTGCCAGTATAACTATGAAACAACTCGTATCTTTCTGATTACTCTAAAGATTATTGAAATTTCACTCTTCACCTACCTTTGCATTAAATGCAACATCCATTTTTATAAGACTAAGCACTCTCATATTATAGTGAACTCAAGTATTACGCAAAAATTAGACTCTCATGCACTTGCAACTTGCAATAATAATATACAGGGTTAACAACCGTCTCTCTCCACATACTTCTCAGTTACTTGTTACTTCATTTAATCAACCTAATTTAATACATACATCCATAAATGAACATATAAAGCGTTATCTCTCTCTCTCCCAATGAACTTATTTATTGCACATCAACTCATTTTTACTTCCTTCTACCAACCCCATACCCCATAAGAGGTCTTTTATTACTTAATCATTATTTTGTGCAATTAAACTGCAATTAGAACCAAATTCAATCCAACCACTCAACACTTTGCTTTAAGTCTTCATTAAGTAAAGTACTACAGGAGGCTTTATAGAATACATTGCGAGTTTTTATTTCTATCTCTGTCCCAAGCGGATTTAACTTCTCAGTTTAAAGTTAGTAGAGATATTCCCTTCCAACGGAAGTGAAATGGTTTAGTGAGCACCAAATCGTGCACGAAGGTGGATAGTAGAAGAGTGGGTGGATTACTAAACTTGTGTAAAATGTGATTGCTGCAAACCGTTCTTTTTGTGTGCCAGCTGCATCTTATCCACACGTAAAAAGAGAGAAGAGTAATTTTTAAATAATAAAAATCACTGGGTATCAAAGCAAACAGCTTTAAATAAATACGGAAGAGAGTTGACTGTGAGGAGTCAGCACTGTGTGTGGTGGTGGTTGAGCAGGAGAGATAAGCCTAATGGTTAATGGTAATATATTTTCTGATTTAGTAAGCTTCATCATTCGTGACTCAGTTTTATATTCACTGACGTATAATAATAATGAAGATGGTCCAGTGACTCCGATTTAACTAAGAATGATGACATGACATTCAACAAATTACATTGTTATCTGGGACATTAATCCTCCACCCTAAAATATCACGCAGTCATGACTTATTCCTAGTCAATTCAAATACACACCCGACACATTACAAAAATACTAAACTACAAAACTACCAACCCAATTGCACACTGGTGTTTTATACACACGAACGTGTACTTAATGTACCTTCGTGTACCCCAAAATTCCCGTGAATTAACTGCATCATCCCAGAGAGAGGATCTATTTAACTTAACTGTGTATAAAGAATAGTTACAAAGCTGCAAAACAAGCCAAATCATATCACAGACATACAACTCATCCCAGTATTGACAATAAGTTCACTGACTTTCTCAATTAATCAATTGTCTAATGATAATTACACTCAAGTCTTAATCACAAAAGTCCCGTTGAACGTTTAATAAAGTAGAGCAGGAGTAGATAGAAGTGCTTCCACTTGATAATTTTAAAGGATGATAGAGCATTCATTTGTCATTGTGTGTGTCAAATAAACCTACTGTGTATATGATTTGTATAGAGGTTAATTGTTAATTATTTTTGTTCCAGATACAACAACTCCCCACTTCCTGGAACAAACCTCAGCCACAACACTACGACGGAAGACAACGCTCAAGACTTGTAAAGTGAAGCCAAATGCAATGCTGCTGCTACTCGCTGTGTGGGAATCAAGTTCGATGCTCGAGAAGTATAGCGTTGCTTAATTATTAATGTGGGAGCTATGCATTCCTCTCCTTGAGACTCTCTACTACAACAACTGCTGCACAAACTTACGACGATATTATTCACAGACACTAAGGAGACTTGTTGAGAAAGTGTGAACAAGATATTATCACGACAAACTTTGGGGAAGGACGTGTGTATAGATATTTTGATATTACAAAGTGTGTTCATTTCAAAACCAATATACATATATTAAGTTACAAAAATACCCACTGCTACTAAACTTCATATATATACTTACTCCATACAAAATACGTAACAACTTAACACGTACGGGAAAGAAAAGTCTCAATTTTGCTTGTGGTCTGTGATCAATCTACCAACTTTAACTTACTCCTTCATTCTTCTCGCCTACACGATACGGAGAATAGTTGACGGAAGAAATCACAAATATAACATTGTTACCAAAGAATATTAAACTACATTTCTGAGGAATGGAAATAGGAGATGAATGTACTATTCTCACTTTAGAATTCACACAAGACACTCAACTAACTCTTGAAGAAAAAGATATCTAGTGGGAAACTCGCTGGGGACAATCAGCAGAGGAACATCTACTCTTTCTTTCTGATTAGATCACGGGTAACTTGATACTTTATTAACTTTACATGCCATCATTAGATAAACATGTTCATTAAGTATTGATTCGACTCTCTCTCTCTCTCTCTCTCTAGGATCCTATTCTATTTCTAAACACACTGGGTATCTTAAAAACGGAAGGACGAAGGTGGAGTCGGATTCCGGGGAGTCAGTCCCCGTTGTAATGGCCAATAGGACAATCGGTGGAGGTCCAATAATGACCTCGTGGGCACAAAGAATGCATCGTGGAGCAGCGACTCTGGGCACCGTTGTTACCTCTTGTGGTCATCCTACTGCTCCGTATCCTCGTAGAATTGAAAAGTAATTCCCATCTTCTTTATATTCCTCCCCAGTCTCCTTAATAAATCCATTTCTTATTTACCCACAGAGTCAAGTTTGGCGCACCGCTAGAAGAAGTATGTAAGAATGACATTCCTGGACCACTTTTGGTCCTAATCTTAAAACTGAACAAAGAAGCCCCGTACAAAAAAGACGTGTTTCGAGCTCCTGGTCACCAAGGGAATATGAAGAAGCTCATTCACTTCTTGCAGAATGGAAGACTTGTTAATATCGACAATTTTTCGGTATACACTATCGCCTCAGTGCTCAAAAAATTCCTCAGGAAAGTCCCTGACGGTATTTTCGGCCGAGAGGGTGAAGCCCAGTTGTTTCAAATTATAGAGATGACTAGTATTGAGCATCAAAGGGACCATATTCATTCGTAAGGATAACTATTCATCCCAAACCCTAAATATTCGTATTCACAATCCTTCTAACCCCCAAAATATGTTCTCAGGCTGATATCCTCATTACCCATTACAACTCAGCGTCTCATAGTTCTGCTCTTCGGAACATTTCGCGTCATCGCTTCAAACTCAGAGCGATCTCAGACAGGAATGTCCTCAGAAGCTTTGGGTGTGTCTGTAGCCCCCTCCTTCTTCCAAAGCTGCGTCTCAGACGGAAAGCAAGCTAAGATGGCAGACGTGATGAAGTTCAAAGTGAGTAGAGTTCGTCAATCACTTCATATGCCACGTAGATAGTGTTTACATTCCCTCAATTAGTACCTGGTAATATCACCTTCTCCTACTACTCCCTTGTAGAACTATGTACAATATTCTGTAGCTATGTAACAATATATCCGTGGGTTACACAACCCTCTATATGCATTTAATATCTACTATATACAGCTAATAACTCTTCTTTACTAATAATCATCTAAACAAGGGTCTCTCTCTTTCTTTTCTCTCAATATTCACGTCCACACCATTCAATGTGTGGCATTTAGGCGGAGGTGGATGTAAGTCAACTTCCTCTTATATCATTAATATATCACACTTATTAATGACTTGTAAGAAAACAAGTACACAGCTGAAACCCTCTTCATTTCATTCGAAAAATATATTTCATTCCCATTTGCCATAAATCTTTAAACGCTTACATTTTATGTTTCTATAATAATCTCAGGCTCAACAGACTTGCATTATCGCCTTAGTAAACCAACTATCAATTTAATGCATCTCTATAGTTCACAGACTGCGAATTATTTGTATGTTGTGTATGTGTACACTCCTATACATCTGTACACTTAAATATATTTATCCAGCATGATCGTGCTTTTGTGTATAAGTCGCGTGAGAAAAAACAAATTCCACAAGACGGAGTCTGTGTCATGTTTAATGAATGTGCGAATTAGCATTGTATGTGCAGTCTCCCAGTCTATCGCTCTTTGTCTGCTCTTCATATGGCTGCGTGTTTGAAAAACATGTCACTCTTAATTTCATGCAACCCACGAATTAATCCCCACCTGAATTAATTAATATTCCCATTTATTCCACATTCTAGGTCGCTACTAAAATCATGAAGTTCCTTATCGACAACTTTGGAGTGAGCAATCTTTTCGGACGAGACAATTACGAGTACTACGCCAGAATCACTGGACGCATTCTCAGAGTTGAAGAAGACTGGATATTCAGCTTTCGATATCCTCCCGACGCCCTCGTCTCTCGTAAGTCACCGTTTCCCACTTTTCACACTTTTATTCCCTTCTTCTCTATTCTCTTCATTCGTATATTCTCTCGGAAAACTTTTTTCCCTCCCCGACTACCTTCGTATATACAAAAATACCAGATAGACGTTGTCAAATGAATTTGTACCAATTATGTAAAAGGGTACAGCTTCGTTAGCCCCATTTTCATGAGGAGTGACGAGGAAAGGAAGGAAGGATGACGGAGGATCAATATTAGCAGCTCCACAAGCTACCAACAGCTTCGTTTGTACTTTCCTCTGGAGATAGTGAACCAAACCCCTCCTGGGTCATTTAGTATTTGCAACAAACCTTATTCAACAATATAGATAGGATTAAAATTTACAAAAAACAATCTTAGGCACTTATACATAATATGTTCTTCACCTTAAAGACCTTACAACCAATAGGAATTATCAGATCTGATCAAATGATTGTACCCCAAGTAGTCACTACATATTTCTTCATTTAGTCTATATCCATTATCGCTTTGAGTAACCATAAATATAACGTTGTGTTTGGCGCAGGACAATTATCTTTAGAAGCGGAAAAAACGTGGCTACAATATGAATCTGAGAGATGGGGTCTTAAGTTCAATCTCGAAGGTATTTCATACATAACAACAACAACAGATATGCAAAGTAGAAACTCAGATTAAGCCAAAGCATGCTCCCTTAATTGTTCCTTTCATTATACCTATACATTTATATTTGTGGGTGCATTGCTATATAATTATATTCCTCCACAAAACAATTTTATAAAAACCAATACGGTTTTTACAACACTACAAAACTATGTCGTGTGTGGTTTGTGTGCTGTGCTCATGAAATGATATATGCCAGTGTCATCAATTAATAAAAATGCATGCAATTCCGTTTGTAGTTTTATAGCCATTTGTTACTTTGTTTTTTTAAGTTTGATCAAATGAATTCACTTGTTAATAGTATTTAGAAATGTGTACAGTTTATAAGTAAAAAAAGATCTAAGCAGGAAAAAGTTAGTTACCTTTAATACACAAAACACTTGTCAGGCAAAAATTTAGCAAGATAGAATTTAGTGTGAAAGAGAGAGAGAGCAAATTAACATGGATCTTAAGTTACCAAATTTACACACTGTTTCCCACAAGACTTTACATTTTAGTATTACGTGAGGACATGAACAAGATGATGATGAGCTTCAATTATATATTATCATCCTCTACTTACATTCCTAGAGAGATATTAAGCTTTTTCTATACCCATGACATTGTCTTTTTGTATCTACTTTGTTACGCACATTCATAACTATGCAAATATATTTTAAATAAATTACTACAAATTCAATACTACTCACACCACCAACATAGCCTTTCGTATATTTTCGCATTGCATGTGAACCTTTCAATCCGAGCGTTCCTTCTCGGACAGTATAGACTTGGCACACTGCATACACAGCGTATCGCGGACTTGTGTTGCATGCTTAGGTCAGATCAAGTTGATGTAGGAGTGATACCTCCAAATACTTCGCAATTTAAGGTATTCACACCGTTTGTTTCAGTTTATTTGAATGCGTGTGTTTCAACTGTTGCATTTTGTTCTTTTAAATACCAGTTATGCTTTATATTCATCGTTGCTCGTGCAAAACCGCGACTAATCGCGTAGTGTGTGTAAAACTTACAAAAGTTTGGTGTGTAATTGCTTCGTATATGTGTTTGGGGGAACTGCATGAAAAAATAAACCAGCATGAAGTTTGATGGAATGTCCACTTGAATTTTGTATGTGTGTGCCTTATAATAACCTTCCTTCTCTTTACAAATCCAATATTTAGCTTACCTAACATTCTTCATCTTGTGTGTCCTTTACTTTCTTCAATGCCTGCCGTTTTGAATGATGAGTCGATTAATCATTAGCAAATGTAACTAACCACTTCTCTTTCATGTCCACAGCAATGTCTCAGCAAGAAGAAAGTCAGTCGACACCAGCCTTGGTCCAAGTCTCGGACGGAGATTGTGGCGATGCAACAAGCTCTCTCAGCAGCATTCCTGAAAACAATTTACTCGAGAGCTACACCCGACTCAGTATTAGTCTAGAAGATAACGGGCTATTTAAGGTTACCCCTTCCGTAAGATTTACTCCGTAAACTTTAGTTCATCTTAAGCATGAAGAGTTTGAAAAACCATTTCTGAACAGGTTCACGAGAGACAAGCTGCAAGAATGAAAACACGATCTGAATGGTTCTTATCCCCGTCCATTTATTCCCCAATGACTTCTATCGAAGCAGAAGATCTTCACACACCTTATTACATCTTGCGAGATGAAAGAACAGGAAACCTGTATTCTACAACAGGTAAACTAACATACTCCATCATGTCAACTTTCCAATTTCAAAATCACTCACAGACTCTCCTTTCCCACAGCACAAGGTGGCCAACTGAGCTCAAGTCAAGAATCCTTAAAGCACCCGATTGTCCGACGCTCCTCGAGTAAGGAAAAGGACAGACACCGTCTCGTAAGACGAAGTTCCAGCAAGAAGAATAAGGAAAACGGAACAACAGGGTCCTCAGGATCCAACGTCAACAACAACACTTCTGGAAATAACAACAACAATAAGCGTCTTGGGTCAGACAGTGGAAGCGTTAAAGAAGCCAACCCATCAATTTCCAACTCCTTACCTGCCTCCCCAGCCCCTGGGAACTCTCCTGCCAAGTCAGAACTCCAAGAGGACGACATTCCCATGGTCTCCGAAGGCGACTGTACAGAAACAGACGTACAGACGTTTCACGTTACCCTTACATACAAACCACGAATATAGCACCCCCACCCATCAAATAGTTCGCATCTGAGATAACGAAATCTACTATGAAATTCATTGAGAGACTTGTGCTGGGAATGGAACAGGGAATAGTATTATTCATGAATGAATGTGAGACTCAACGGACTTTTTTCTATTCTTGCACCACACTGTATTCTCTACTTTTTAAGAAACTTTTCATACAACAAGTAACTCTGTAACGAGAATATTGATAATGAGTGTGATTATCTTATGAGCTTTGCTTCAAATTCATTCGTAGTCAGCGTACACACCTGTACTTCTGGTACTACTACAACCTACAATACATATACTACTATTATTATTACAACCACTACTACTTTTACTCTTAAACCTACCACCTACCACTGCTTATGCATTTTCATTCCAATTAAGACTTATTCTCAGTTTTACTTATCAAAATTCTAACGAGGGACTAACTATACGTTCATTCCAAAGTCAACACATGCACTGAACTGATTAATTCGATTGCCAAAATTCTGTGTCATTCCAGGCCAGACATTTTATAATAATTGTGTCTATTCATTATTTTTAGTATAACCAAAATGTAAGACTTGAGTGTTTGAATGACAACCACGGCACATGTTTAGTTGCATATGTACAAGATATTCTTTTAAAACACAAAGAGAGATCAAAACTTTACTAATAACATTGCACACTTTAATCTTTCTTGCAGTTGCCTCCGTTGTAGCAAACAAATCAATGTGAAACCCAGTAATAACACAGGTACTTATTAGTCGTTACTTGCACTTATTATTTTAGGTGCATAAACCTCCTATGCAATTCATTGTGCTATGACATACGCACTTACCCACATACACACTCGCACCTTAGTAGGCTGGTATGTTGCACACACATATACTTGTTAGAGTACAATTGCAATCACAATCTGGTATTAAATAAGAAATGTGTTAACATTTTTAAAGTACATACATGTCACATTACACCATTAAACCTATCTCAGCATCTTCCTGCTGAACAAAATTATTTCTGTATTCACAAAGCAATCTCACGATGTATTCATTTCCACTTTTAATTCGAAAGAGCCAAAGAAGCTCACAACAAGTCAAGCTTTTAAATAAGCGTAATGGTGTGTAATCAAAATGTATTCAGTTATAATCAGGGGAATATTTATTTCAAATCCTTTGTTCAACAACCAATCAAAGTACAAAGGTATATAAAGTATATATAATATATATAAACTCCTGTGAATAGGTTACTTTAACCTACCTCTCTTTTAGTGAAAAAAATATAAAGGCATAATAAACCATTAATCAGTAAGTAAACATGTAAACCTTAAGTTATACATATAAAACAATTCTTTGCACTTGTATTATTAATCACCAGTTATAAAACTTACAGCAATCCTTAGGAAATGCCTCCAGTAATAAAACAATGAAAAATGTATATGCAATCTTATAAATGAAGACACACAAACGCGGATGTTAAGAAACCAATAAGTTTGCCTGTAGATAAATCTATATGTCCATATATGTCCGTATGTTTTAATTAATGTCACGTTACCTCTATTCTGTCGTATGTATATATTAATGTATTACACATTTTTTGTTGTTCACGTGTAAAAACTCTCTCTCTCTGGAACTTAAGAGTGCTAATAATGGTTATGGTTACAAATTATGCATACCAAAATCCCAGAAACACAGACGCACACGGAACTATTTACGTGTGTACGTGTTCGAGTGTACATGTGTGTGTCTCACCATTTACATTATATATGGAAGCTGAGTTAAAGATGCTTTTTCAGTGGATTTTGATACGTGAACGAATAAAAGAAAAGTTTAATGTTGAGAGCAACTGGAGGAAAGTGGGAGGGCAGAAAGAGAGAGAAAGAAACGGAAGTCGTTAAGGGTACATTAAATGGTTCACAGAGTCCTTTCTTTCTCTCGCAGTCCATTTCTTTCTATCGACCACATTACCAAATCATTCTCAACCCATCATCTCCCCATTTCCATCATCCGATTTCATATCCTCACTCACTCTCTCCGACTTTATGGAATTACACAATCCTTCAGAACTTTCTCATTCAGCTGCTAAGATCAATTGGAACTATGGGTCTTTGTCTTTTTGCATGTTAGACATCTAACACCTTCCCAGGTAATAAATCACTAATTAATTACCCTACAGCATCAAATCATATTACAACTCCTTGGGTTCCTATCTCCACTACACACAACCTACACAAAATTAAAAAACCAACCGAAAGTGCAACAAGTAGATGACAACGGTGAAAGTACGAAGGGTTACTACACACACAGTCCCATCCTACCTAAAACTACTCAAGGGTTTCCTGCCACTCAGCCACTTAGGCATAAGTGAACTATTACACAACAACCTTTCCTCCCTCCCACCACCTACCCCCTATTACGTCTTTGCCTTAATAAATGTACATTTTGAATGTGGTTCATGCCCCAAGAAGCTAAAAATACATTACAATAGAACAGGCCACAGCTCCCAAGTAATTAACATGCACTCCTGGAAGTTCCGAACATGCTTTTTTGTTTTTGGAACTTTCTCTCGTCTCTCCACTTTAAGTGATCGTGTAGGCACCGGGTGAGTCTCATTTACAGCAGTCACGACGATGATGAGATGCGAGGACAAATTCACTTTCCGTGTTCCACCCTCTCACTTTATCTTCCTGTCAAGAGTCTCTCTCTCTATTTTTCTGCCCTACAAAGCAACATAAAGAACAAGTCAAAAGCACATTTCTTCAAAGAAAACTCGAATTAAAACCCTCTGGCCAAATCGCAATTGAGGTGGATCTTTCCTCTTTCCGTTTCCTTTAGACGTAAAATCTCTTCTCCATTCCAGTCGATTTACTCCACATTAACTGTTGCATGGATCATGATGACGAGAGTGGTCAATCTCCAATCTCCCAAAAGTCCCCAAAACATCTTAATCTCTATACTCTATATACCCACACCCCCCATCCCCACATCTTCAATACAGGAATCCCCGTAGCACAATCTAACGCGGAATTATTGCGTGTACCCAATTGAACGTGGAATTGTACCCAATGTGACTCGATGTACCCGATGTGTTTATCTCAAACGCTCAACACTTTCATATCGCACACTTTCACAAATCCCAAAATTCTCAAAATTTCGTCGCATCATCTCACAAAATCAAATTCCCTAAAGGTAAAATATGTAAGTGACAGATCAGAGAAACACAATGGAATTAAATTTAGAGTCTACACACATCTCGCCTCGTGCTTTTTGCTTTGTGCTTCACAGCTAATATACATATTCAGGATATTCATACATCATCTCCATATATGTCTATCAAATTCATGATGGGTTTTTTCTTACAAGCTACAAGTTGTTTCCATAAAACTTTCAAGAACAGACGCGATACGATTAATAATGTATGCAAAAGCGTAAATTGGTTTTTCATTGCTGGAGTCCTTGCTCTGCGATATGTCATTGTACAAAAATAATGATGAGGTTGTCTTTAGTTATTAAATAAGATAATTTTCCTACATTTTGTTATTTGAACTTGAAAAAAGTTTCATTGATGTTATTGACGAAGTACCCTATGGCGTATGCAAACGCAATTAACCTCTTAAGGTGGTGACCACTTATTACTGATTGGAGGTTACTCTCCTAAGCTTCCACTTGTTAGTTTACTGTAACACTATAAGAGGACCTTAGATCAAGCTATCCTTGAAAAAATCCACAATTTCCATTCAAGTTAGACAAGTTCACCAGGGTAACATTGATTGCAATAATTCATTACCAAATCGTAACGTGCTGTACGATTACACTTATCCAAATTATCGGCAGCTACACAGCACATGGCCAATCGTGATAATTAGGTTTATCACTTAACGTTTACTTTACAGTTTTATTAATTTTTCACAATAAAACTCCCTTTGAAACCGAACTAATCTGTTAATAGTTAATGTGTTAATAGCGTTCCAGGAATTTATCTCAGTAGTAATCAAATATGCAGCTTTAAATTTAGTCTCAAACTGAATTAAAAAAGTACCCCATCAATCTAGGCTACTCCCAAATCCAGCTCCATCCAGAAATCCCCTATTAAAAGTACAACAAATGAAACCTTGCAGAGTTGAACTAATTAGTATTACTAATACCTACATTAACAACCACTTGAGATTCCAACGAGAGGCCCACGGTCAATTAAGGGATTGTTAGGACTTCATTGACACTTTGCGTATACGATGACCAGCCTATCAATACCATAATATCGTCTCGCGTAAAAATTACGTAATACCTAAAGTACACCGTTAAGATATGTCCCACACAGTAATCACTCGCATAATTATTTTTATCTTCAAAGCCATTCAAGTTCACGATATTATCGTTAAAAATGCTACTAGCTTACTAGCTAGCCGACATGGTCTACCTTGAGGTCTCTCCATAACATTATCGAGATGCACCCAACGCTCATTGACAATAACCACCAAGAAATCGTGTGCAGTTCTTTGCTCTGGCTACCTAGTTTCTTCCTGTATCTCCCATTTTCGTTAAAAGAAGAGATTCGATGACAATCTGAAGCTATTGCAATTTGGCAGGTGGTGCAGTTCTCATCTCTTTTCGTAGGGAAGCAATCCGGGTAGCCTTATTTCACCCTCTTCTAAAATCTTCGAGTCTATAAAGACTTGGTTCTCAAACAAATCTCTGCTCCAGTTCTCTCCACGAGTTCTTCAGGTCTTCACTTGTTTCCCATTCCTTGCAGCCCACGCCAAAAACTGGAGTTCAAGTACGGTCTCATCAACTACTGTTACAATCCCAAGCCCCTCTCCAACTCTCCACTCGTTGCATCCGCACTCTCTGCCATTTCCAGAGGAGCCCAGGAAGTCATCTCCACCAAGAAACCTGACAACATGATTGTAGCCACGAGGAAAAACCGAGAGCGATTCGCCATCAAGAAGTCCTACAGCATTGAGGTAACCGTTGTTATTTATTGGAACATTCCAATTACCTTGTAATTGGAATATTTTCGCACTTTTGCGTCGCATTTGCATATAAACTCGTCCATATAAACTCGTTTCCAGCTTTAGTTCTGCATGATTCATCCAAGTTTTAGTTGTGCGTTATGTGTCGAATTTACCAAAGCCCTTTGTTTATCCATACCCGTCCTTGTAGACCCGCTAACTGCAATAATAAGTTTGTTTGGGTGTTTATTGACTCACGCTACACTGTCATTTCCGTAACATAGTTTTTGTTGCACAAATTATAAAAACTAGTCCATTAGATCTTCAAAACTTCAATATCTTCAATAGAAGGGGCTACTTGAGAATCAGGTTTACGTCTTGCTAAATCTCAGTGTATCTCTTCTTGCATACTTATTCAGGGTCAGCTAACAGTTCCACGCTTCATTCCAACTTAACTCGATGCAACCTTAGATTTCCAAAGAACCTAGATTACCTTCTACTCCAAAAATCATCTTTTTCACTCAAACCAAGGAAAAAATCTTGACATTCCAGGAACACTATTAGTCTGGACATTTCCAGTAATCATTAGTCTAAAGAATTCCCATACCCAATGCACTTTTTATATAAATACCTTGAAACTGACGGTAGTTAGTTATGCAACAATTGGCAATACACATCTTGTATGATTGAATGTATTAATTACTTCAAGCTAAAAACAAGTAACTCATGACAAGTGATTGATATACTTGTACTCATCACATATTCTAACAGTGCTTCTCATAACCTCCAATCTTAGAAGGCACAAAAACCACTAAATATCCTGGAATAAGTTCAAGTTCACGCCCTATTGGGTCTCCCTATTGTGTAAAAGGTAGCTTAAAGAGTTTACTCAAGTCTTGCGTAAGGGTAGGGTAATTACAATTTAAAAAAATGCTAATCAACTCGTTGAATTACATCGAACCACTCCATGAGCCCTGTCGGTGGTGTTTAATGATGCTGTCATCAATTCGGTAAGGTTGAATGTAGGAAATGTTAGGAACATTCCATAAAATGTACCCCACACAAATACACACCTGTCCAAACCCTTTGTTCTTGCTCAGACGTTTCTTCCCCAACCGTTGCAACAAATGTGTACAGAACGATTCTTTTTTCTTTCAACACCATTTTTATGGAGATTTCCCCTAACAACCCTTGATCTTTTACTTTCCTCGATTCTCAGTAGACAATCATCGTCCAAACGGCTTGTTGAACTAGCAGCTTAATAATAAACTGTATAAAAACTTGAAGACGCCTCATCAAACAATGAAGTATCCTGAATAGATGGATCGATTAGGTTGATCAAACAGCCTAATCGGAAGCAGCATCACCTGGGCTTACTAGGAATTCTGTAGAAACCCATATAGCCTGTAGACCCTCTGGGCTTCTAATTCTAATCGCTACGTCAAACAAACACAGCTAGGCGGAAGGATGTTATCTGACCGAGATTAAATTATCTCCTCTTTATTTGCTCATTTCGAAACGAATCTCAAGGGGAGAAAAGTGATCTCTTCAGAAGTAGAGTCATTTTACAGAAAGAGTCACTTTTACTCACTTTCTTCCACAAAAGATGAAAGGGAACAGTGTAACAAGTTGGTTGGTAAAAATCACACAGAATCACTGTACTCTACGAGCTCCAGATACTCTCTCTCCTTTCCTTAAGTTATTCCAGTCATGAATTGCGAGTACCAGAGAAGTGCATTATTATTACCTGACCAAGTGAGTCTCTCCTTCTTAAAGAGTTCTTAATCCATCACATACACACACCAAGGACAATTTCAAATTGCTCCAGAGTCTGAAGAAAAATTGAGTCCCTAAGAGAGCACTAGTCTTCGTAGTTCCCCAATCCGATTAAAGCAATTTAGAGAAAGAGGGTCTTAATTCAAATCTTGAGGCAGGTAGAGTAGTAGGAGAAGGGTCACTCTTACTCAAGATATTATGTCATCTGAGATGATGAGGTGATGAAGAGGTATCGATCCTTACGGAACAATTTCCAAAGGGAATGGAAAATTAATTCAATATTGGTCCATTTTGATCCTCCTCTCTCCTTTTCATTCAATTTACTCCACTTCATTCCACTCACTTTGATCGCTCACTCACTTACCCTTCATTATTATTGCTTCTTTTATTTTGCATCTTTTTCCTTTTTTTATGTTCAGTGTTTGTCGACTTCTTCGCTTGAGTCGGGAAGTAGCGATGACCAACTTTCCAGGGAGGAGGATGTCTTATGGGATGATTTAATGCAGAATGGTTATCCTTCTCGACGACGGTCACTTGTTGGTGATGCTCGATTTGAGACTCAGGTCAACAAGGAGAACAAACGAAACTGGCTAGAGGAAATTAGACAAAATTCTCGGGACTCGGAATTGTCTGAAGATGATTTGCTCCTTGTGGATGACGTCGTTCCGGTTATTGCTGAGGAGAAAGATTCTTTCGGAGACAATAAAACCCAGAAGGACCAAAGAGAGGAGGCAACTGGAGCCACTGCTGGACCTGAAGCCAATAAGCCCGAAGAAGCTACGCTTGTAATCACACTGAAAGATAAGATGTTCAGCTTCGGCAGCATTCTGAACTCTATCGATGTACGTTTTAACTTATAAGTCTCTAACCAATATCCTATAACAATACTCATGAATATTCTACAGAGCCACGGAGGATCTGTGGTCCACATGGAATCCCGACAATCACGAGAGGCCAATTGTCATTTCGATATTCTTATGAAAATCGAAATTGTATGGAACAATTTCGTCTCATTGTTGCGGACCTTGCGAAAGAGCCCAAGTGTCTACTGTGTCAGCGTGGTTTCTACTCAAGGAACGGTTATAAAAGGTAAGTTCCCCTAAATGAATCCAGTTACCCCAATTGACTTGCAGCATTACACATATGTACATCAATATTAACACACAGAACAATGGTACCCTCGACACATCTCGGAACTCGATCAATGCAACCATTTGATGACCAAATTTGAGCCAGACTTGGACATGGATCATCCTGGATTCGCTGATAAGGAATACCGAGCCCGAAGGAAAATGATTGCTGATATTGCTTTCGATTATAAATTGCAAGTGACCCACTTCTTTATTGTTTCCAAGAACTGCAGCCAACTAGTTCATTCTAGTTCTAGAACAAGTAGGAAGTAAAGTTTAAACCTGTCTCGTTTCTATTCCGTAGTGGCGAACCAATTCCACGAATTGAGTATGAACCAATTGATATCAAAACTTGGGGTCGTGTTTTCAATCAACTGGTTTCTCTGCTCCCCACCCACGCGTGCAAGCAGTTCGCTGATGCTTTTAATCTTCTTCGAAGAGAAGTCGGATACTGTCCTGACAGCATTCCTCAGTTGGAAGATGTGTCGAATTTCTTGAAGAGTACTGAGAACTCTCTGTACATCGAATCATTGGATGAGTCATCAAAGTAAATCTTTCAAATACTTTTTGTAGGACGAACTGGATTCATGCTTCGACCCGCTGCTGGTCTTCTCACTGCTCGGGATTTCCTGGCTAGCTTGGCTTTCCGAGTATTCCAATGTACTCAATATGTTCGGCATGGATCGTCTCCAGACCATTCCCCTGAACCGTAGGACATCGCATGTCCCATTGATATAAACCTACTATAACCTACACTGCTGACACTTGTCTTTATTACAATATTACAGAGATTGCATTCACGAGCTCCTTGGTCACGTCCCTATGCTCGCTGATTCAGACTTTGCGCAGTTCTCTCAAGATCTGGGACTTGCTTCCCTTGGAGCTTCAGATGAAGAAATTGAACAGTTTTCTACGGTAACTGTTGTCTGAATCCAAGCAACAGACAACACATGTTATGCCCTAATGATGTATGACACACTAATTCCCATTTATTCATTACAGTTATACTGGTTCACTGTTGAATTCGGCCTGTGCAAAGAAAACGGAAAGACGATGGCATACGGAGCTGGACTTCTTTCCAGCTTTGGAGAACTCCTCCACGCTCTTTCCGACAAGCCTGAGCATAAATCTTTCGAACCAACGGTTACTGCTGTTCAACCGTATCAAGATCAGGACTACCAAGATGTCTACTTTGTGGCTGAGAGTTTCAACGATGTCAAGATGAAATTTAGGTATACGTCACTACATAATCACTTCCACTGTTTCCTCCTCCCAACATTCCCTAACCATTTACTTGTTTCCTACAGACTTTGGGTTCAAGAACACATGAAACGACCCTACGAAGTCAGATACGACCCTCTTACCCAATCCATTTGCGTCTTGGACTCTGCTGATAAACTTGAAGCTGCTGTGAATCAAATGAAGCTCGAAGTTAATTACTTGAGCAACGCTGTTTCTCACATGAAATTCCGATAAGCCACACGGAATACATTCCAACCTATGAAATCATGTACCCTGAAAACGCTACCTGTGATGATGTTGAGCGCAGAGTATATTTTATTTGGTGCTACAAATATTCTTTCAATCTATAACTATTCGAAATCTTTCTCTTTAGTTCTTATATTCCTTCAGTTTAAAAAGCAATTAGAAGAACAGAAAGAAACAAATTCATAGTTATGCAAGATAATGTGATGACAACGATGAGTGCTGTACGAGACTAAAGATAGCTACTTGAATCATTTAAGATGAAGTTATATTCTTTTTAAAACAAAACTACTATCAAGATCAACTATCATTCCGTATTAATCCTCCGCAGCGACAAATCTAGTAGTGTAGCAGTATATAAAGCAAAAGCACACATATATAGAACGTGTTGTAGCAATAGTCTGTGAGCAAAGTTAGCCTCTGTAGAAAAGTAATTGTAGTTACAACAAAAGGTAACGCCGCTCATTATCTACTCAAATATATTGTACATACCTTTCCGATTGTTTCAGCAAATCAACTTGTATTGTAGTTTTGTACATCAAATTTTGGGTTACACATTTTGTATATTTTAGCCACCTTACATTTTAAATCCCAGATCCTATTAGCTACTAATTCATTTCTAAATTACTCCAGTATTCAGTATTACAAGATTTACTATTTTTTATTGTACATCTTTCGGTATTAAATTTTTGTTACAGTAGAACGTAAACTTTTGGTGCCAGATGATATTTCAGTTCAACAGAGTTTCCAATAAATAGAATTATAGCTTGTCACTTGTAAAATGTAGACACACCTAGAAATTAGCTTACTAGTAATCATGGTTATTCAAAGAAGGACCAATCAGCTGGAAATTGTGGGACCAATTAATCTACAAATATCCAAATGAATGGGATCAATTTAAATTGTAAATATCATGTGTAGACAGACTTGTGTAGACTACTGTGTGTAGAATTAAAAAAATGTCTTGTAGAATTACATGCCAATTTCTATTGCTTCATTTCTCCTTTGGCATTTAGTATTACTAGAAATATGGCATAAGTATACTTCATGTGTCTTTATATCTGTACACGCTTTTATTGGCAAGACAATTGACAAATTGTTATTTAATAGTCGTAAGCTCTACTCTTCTTGATGAAAGTGATTTGTTCCTCTGTTCTCCTGACTTGGGGAACATTCTCCGGTGTTCAATTGCACTCATGCAGTACTTGAACCCAACTCCTATTGCTGCCAATCCAACAAATCCTCCTAGAACTCCTAGAATTATTGGAAACACGTCTCTTGACCAAAATACAACTACCAACCCAGCTCCAGCAACTCCTCCAAGAGCTCCAAAAAGTAATCCAAGAACTACATGGTCTCGAACCTTTAGCATACAATTCATCATTAGATTCACCCAGTTCCTTCTCAATTGATTATTGTACTTCAATAAATTCCACCTCACCTGTGTACTGACAATCCACCTGTAGTCCTTTACTCCTGAGATCCAATACTTAACTTGGTGCTCGCAGTTATCGGTAGTCAATAAATATGGAAAATATTTACCAACGTCACCGAAAGCTCTTTCTACAATTGCATCTCTCTTCTTATCATCAAGTCCTTCGGTCTTTCTCAATCCTATAAGATGATCCTTTGCCACGTCGTCCAACGCATCATGACAGATTTTTGTCTTCCCCAATCGAAGCCCAGTCTTCTCCACATTTGACACGTGAATTACTTCTTTGTTCCCTATGTACAATAGCACGTGTGCATACCCTTGGCTTCTTTCCTTCAACCAAATCTCATCCCCCACGTTAATCCTCGAGAAATCTATATCTGTAACGTCTTCATACGGAGTATACTCTGATACAGCCCAGATATCCAGGAACTTCAATTCCACATGCAACGGCAAACTTTCCTCCGCGTCAACCATGGCAAACTCAAAATGAAGTCAACTTACGACACAATTAATGTCCCTGCCTGTCCTTTCTACTACACGGGAGATCTCTACTCAAGTGTCACGTAGTGATGAGCTCACAAGATTAAATACCAATTTGCTTTATCCGGTGCGAAAGATAAGAGAAAAGAGAAAAGTCAAAGATAAACACGGAATGAGTAAGAGTTTTAAATGAACATACAACTGACTAGATATTCGAGTCAGGTGTTGGTCCACTCATCCCTGAGTGATGCAGAGATTCAATTCATGACGACAGATGAATTTGTTGCAGAAGCAAAAACTACCCGAGGCATTTAACCATCTTTCCCAACCAAATGTTGCTGAATCTTCCA
>JAQGAB010000503.1:0-26133 GCA_034696565.1 Isotomurus graminis | reverse complement strand
ATACTGTATTAGTCACTTTTTAGCTATATTCGGTTGGAATGATGTTTTATTCCGCTTTCCGCATCTCTTACGTCCCTATCTGCGTCACTTGTTATACTGCCATGAGTCCAATGTCGACGATGTGTGTGTACTGTGTACATAAATCGCATTCAATTAAACACAAATGTACGAGACTTTGGAAAATCTAGCTCGTCATCGAAATAAAGTGGACAATGATTTCGTTTAAGACAACATTCCTAATGCATTATTTATCTTGACAGTGTCCTATTCCATTTTACAGTGAAATGACGTACGCAAGAACTTAAGGGGAACAACCTACACAATCGAACTCTCTAAACACACACACACATACACAAACAAACTCACACACGACAAAAGTGTTACGTCTTTTACACTTTTATGTATGTACAGATTTACACTAAATTCAATAGGTTTTAACGTCTGGACTGTGCCCATCAGTATACCCAATGGTTAGGGTTGGGCTGGAGGGTTCATAAATACAAAGAGGGCTAATTTAGCTGATATTGTGCAAGTCAATTAAATAAAGCCTTGTACAGTTGTACGAACATGGAAGAAAGGGAGTGAGAGACGTCCTTTAACAAATGGACATGACGAAATACTTCACTCTCCGATGGAATATGAGAGCATATAGAGCTATTTTTACTTGGTAAAAGTTCCCTTTTTCTTTATTGCGGCTCAGATTAGGATCGTAGAGAGCTCATAATTTCTCAGAACGTCCGGTTTCCCCAAATAAGCTTAGGAGGAATGGGGAAAGCCACGAGGTGTGTGCTTTCTTCCCTACTTTCGTATGGAAATGGAGTTCCTCCCAGGATAAAAATAGGCTTGTGTGTGAGAGACTTATTGCTCTGCTGCTGGTCTTTTGTGCTCTTCTCTACCACCTACTATAACCTCTTCCGTACACTAAACCAAACCAGAGTATCGATTCCTCTCAATTTTGAGTGGAAATTAAGTGGAGAGAAAGATCAATGGATTCATTCATTCACTTTTGTAGCAGGGCTCTTATGCAGTACGACACATTCAAGGCAAGATGGTACGCATTGTTGTACAAAGGCAAATCAATTTGTCCTTCTCGTGCTGTGATAAGTCGAATGTTTTATTGAATGCTGACTTGGTACAAGAATGCGAGGAATTTAAAGCAGAATAATAAAAGGCACAGTCTTCTACCACCCCCATCCGCAATGCTCATGGTTCACAGCTCATAGTTGCTCAGTGCTTTTATTACATTTATTACGAAACACAATTGTTTTATTTAGTTTAAAACATTGAGCAATCTAAACTTTTGCAGTTGATTATGATGGTAAGGGTGGACACGAAATGTCAACACCACTTAAATGAGAAATATGCGTGTGCACTTATAACCGTCTTACTCCGTAGTCTCTACTAATCCAGTCATTATCTAAATGAGTTGGTGGTGGTTTGCTACTTTTGTGCTTGTACACGAGCCGTGTGATGAGACGATTGCCTGCCAATCGATGACGTGAAACTAGGAAATCAATGACTCAATTTCTCTACTTCATCAAACAAAACTGAAAAACCAAACCACTATCACATGCCAATAAGCTAACTACTCCCCTGTCCGTCTAACCGTCCAGATATATCCATGAGCTTTGGCATTTGTAAGAGTCCGCGTGCATTAGTATTTATTGTACTGTTGATTGTGTGTGTTGTAATATACCCAGTAGTTAGTACTTTCTCCACGTTTTCTGCTCGGAATCCGTGTGCTGAATTATTGAGTGATTGTCGTTCGTCGTGAGTGACGTATTCAATCCAAATATCATAGGGAAATTAATGAATTATCTTTCACAATATTTTTGTAAATGTCAGCATACCACGAAACGGAGTCACGAGGAGAAAGCTTGAAAGGATGCGGAATAAGACCACCCTAGTTCCTCTAATAATCATGTGTCCTATTGCATGTATGCATTTGGTAAAACTATTCGCCACGATTTGTTACTCGAAAGGGAAGTCTCCTTTTGCCTTCCTTAGAGCCTCGAGCTAGGTTTACTTAAACTTATGTGTGTGTTGTGGTTCACGTAATGAATACTTTATTCATCCAGTCACTCTCAAGCTAAGCATGCAAGAGTAATGTGTGAATGTTCATGAAATATGAAAGACATAAAAGGCACTTGTGTGTGAGTTGTAGTTGCGCTAACTGTACAGGTGAAAGTTATCTTGCATACTCAATCATACATGTTTGCGGAGGAATGACGTAAAGAAGTCTGTCTGGCTTGTGGTTCTCTCACAATCTTAATACAAAGTCCACTAGATAACAACCAAGTGTAAAAAGGTTTAATTAGTTTTTAATTTTTATTGCATACGCGATTGCACCGAGGTTAAACAGTGAGGGACGCTTGTCTCTCTTTATGTGGGGTCTTAAAGCTTTCATCAAACGAACCTATGAAATAGCCTTATTTCTACTAACATCTTAATGTAACTACCACTCAAATGTTACTGGCACAGTCCAATGAAACCACTGAACCAACAACTACTACCCAGTTTAAGGATTGACCAATGAAAAGCTGGATTAAGGCTTTAAATACCTCTAATTGACTCCTCGAGAAAGTTCTTTTTTCTCACCGAAACTTATCTCACATATCATGCTACTACTACTTCTTATACAATACACAAGTGGTACACACATACAGCACGAAGAACACTTCTGGACAAACCCCACTCGTTGCTCGTTGACGTCCTCCACGCTCCCTCTCCTTTGTGTAAAGCTGAAGATAAAAGTACCCAAAAAGTACCCATTCTCAATTCTCACGCTACGAAACTTTTCAAGCCGTAAAAATCTCATCCGGAAAATCTCTCCTGTTTCTCTTTTTAACTTCATAAAAGAAAGTTTACAGTCATAAAATGCTTTTCTTCACGGTTGCATAAGATTCCTTGTACTTTCATCAAATTGTAAATTTTGAACCTGTACCACCAACCACTCACAGTACAAACTACCACAATAGTACCATACACACGAGATTCTAAACATTTCTATTACCCACACACAAACACACTTTGGTTTTGTATTCTCAGCTCTCTCATCACTTTGCGAAGCGTGGAAAGAGTGGATAGTGGTTCCCTACCTCCAAACACAATCTCATTTTCTGTGTGGAATACTGTACAGTACCTTCAAAGCAATTTTCATAAGTACCGTGTAATACGGACAGACAAAATTTATCAGCAATTTACTTATTTAATAACACGGTGGCACATAGCCCACTGGCAACTAGTATAATATCACAAAGTATATACTAACAGGAGCAAAGAATATTCCTTCCATCACCCATTCATTACTCAAGTCATACGACAAGGGAGGGATAAGCATATCTGGCCAATAATGAACTTCGTAATGAATGAGTGATTAGATCCACCTACACAAGCAACGACAGAAATGGTAGAAGACTACCTGCGGATTACAATCATTTCATGTCCCATTCGAGGAAATAATTTTCATAAATGAGAGGCTAAATGGTGAGCAAACATTACTAGGTAGTAACTATATATGCAGTTAATATAGTGTATGAAAGTGTATAAAAAGGTAGAGAATGTTGGCACAAGATAAGGTCAGGATTGGTTTGCGTGCATTCGCACGTGGGCAACTATTCCTCAGCATAATTACGCCAAAATCCATTCTCTCTTTCTACTTGTTGTGTGAGACAATAAACTCTCTTACCTTTTTGATAGTTGGAAACCTTATAACCATATATACAATACTAATATATTATAAGTTATTTCTTGGTTGATTGCTTTTCTCTGGATTTGCTTGACCTACCACCACCAGTACTTCTCTCTCTCCTTCTCTGCTCTGTACACTTTTTGCTTTATCCACTTGCAAGTTGATTGCTCAGCGATAAAAACATTTGTTTAATTTTATTCACTTCCTCTCAACTTCCTTCACTCGTTTTATATCGTTCGCTTAGAATCACCCAATCAAATGAATCACTGCCTCAAACTTCAATCCGTACTGACTATGACATACATACGAAACTACTGAACAACTGAAGAAGCAGGCCACGGTGGATTCTCAGAAGAATAAGCTTCACCTTATAAACTTCATTCCATCGTGCCTACAACACTACCTACTCACTTTTTACTACTTTCCCTATCCTCACACACGTACTGTTAGGGTGTTTTTACTTCATTTGCCAAGAGAGTGACCACGAGAGCGTAAAGAAATCCTTCGGGTCACATCCCATCACACCTTACGATCAAGAAAGCATTATTTCCTTGAAATCTCGTTGCCTGCCACATTCATGGGTTTGGTTTTTAACCGATTTCAAACCCACCTGGATTTTGTATATGTCCTTTTTGAAGTAGGATGATATGTCTCACTTATGTATAACCGTGTGTATCCCAACTTATTCTGGCATGTCTTTCTTCCTGGAAGAAAGTCAAACGTGAGGGATGATATTTTTTCTACGAAACGGATGACAGGTTTAAACTCTTTAAATGGTGTAAAACGTACATGTAGAGCTACCCGTGTGGGTACTTATAAAAGACTCGCGTCCAAGCGTAAGTAGCGTGAGGTAAGAATACTAAATAAATTTGTCTTTCCTTATTTTTCTTGGAACGTAGAGATGGAAAGGTACCAGAAAGTGCCAAGTGAAAGCAAACATTGTTATTCGGAGAATAGAACCCGTGCTTACTAATAGGTGGTTACAACTTACAACACTTGAGTGCTTTAGCTAACACGATAGACCCGACTAATTGATATGATTTGGGGTTTTCTAATTAATTCTGCGATGAAGCCCAAACTCCTCTGGATGTTCCAGTTGTCTGCCTGTCATGTACACCCACTTGAAGATTGTGTAAGGAAGTTTAGAAATGCTTTGTGGCTCCTGTGTCACTGCTGTACTTTTGGGTTTCATCATCATCAACTGTATCGTCATCATATTATTATTATTATCTCTATGGACCATCAGCCAAATGTCTAAAAGAGTTTTGATGGAAGAAGCTATATATGGATTTAATTACGCTTGTTCACGTTTTTACCCACACGGTTCAAATGTTAAATGTCACACACACACACTTCAACAATTTCACTGAGAACCTTCATGATATGCATCACATCTTTAAGGTTTGCCAGGACAGTATTAACAGTAAGTTTGATCATACTACAGAAGGTCAGTAAAACCTTATTAGTTTTCAAAGAAGGAAACGGAACCAGATTTACCGGATGAGCATATAAAAGTATACACATATTCTGTATATCCTTTGCTCAATTATGCAAGCACAGTTTATCTATCTACTTGGGTTCCTAGCCAATTCCCACTTCGTAGAACAAAGATATTCGTATGCGTCGTGTTTCTTGGAACCCAAAGTACAGCATTTATTTACTCGTACCTGTCTCATTCGATCTTGGAATCGATTTCGAATGGGGGAGCAGCCAAACACAGCAGTTGACTTTCTAAGGAAAAAGGTTGCACAGAGCCAGGTGGTCTTGATGATCCTTCCAAGTCTTAAAATGATTATGACACAGGCAACAACTAGTAACTACTAGAACGGGAAAGCATAATGTGTTGCATCACTCGCTTTCTCTTTTGAACTCGCGACCCCTTCCTTCTTCTTGGTTGCTGAAACTAAGCATTTGTATCTCTTTCGTTATGCATGAGCTTCTAGCTAGTAGTACGCTTTCCCTATACATATATATACACTTTCACCCATTTCACGTAGTACACTCAAATTCAATTAATTATGCATCACATTACAGGACTTTGTATCGATAGACTCTTATCAAAGCAACAGTTTCTCTTTCTGAGAAACAATTACGTAGCGTAAAAGCTAATAATAATCTGCCATCTAAAAAACAACTGTATTCGAAAAGAACTTTCTCTTGACCCAACACATCCACATACACACACGGTGCTTTTTAGGTACTAAATGGTACATCATAATAAAAGCCAACACATCCACACACACGCACGCATATTAAAATCCTCATAAGATATTATTCATCTGATTTACGTATATCTTCTGTGCCACGTAGATAACTCGTGTAGGAGATTCTTGGAACTACCAAACTATCTTTCTACAAAACGTTGGCCATTCCACGAATATTTATGTTTATCCCAAAATTACATCGTTAAAAATTCCACTTACAATTAGTTAAGAGATAAACATGAACGTGTCAAATTAAACACGGCCCAAGCTTCCTTGAATTTTCTCCCAAATCAACGAACCCGTGTGCCACATGATAATTATGTGTTGTTCCATGTACATTTCTTCTAGACGGGTGTAGTACAGAGTTGTTCTCACGTTCGGAGGAATGCATGCATAATTCTCATGTTCTTAAACACGAACTGTGAGTTTGGCTCATTGATGTCATTATAAGTAGAATAATAGGTAGGGATACTTATATTGATGAATCTCCCCCGATTTCCTGTTACAATGAAGTTGAGTCAGTAGTTATTATACACGTTAAGGTTATCGAGTAGATTTGTCATGATTTGGTGGGAGAGTGAGTCAGACCGTTGTTAGTCATTTAAGTTAGCTAATTGGAGTGGTGGAGAAGGAAAGGCAGAAAGCGGTTGGTAGTGGTGCGTGGAGAAAGTGGGGAGGCAGACTGGACGGTGGGTGCGGGGGCGGTTGATTCGCTCTTTCTCTTTCCTTATCCTCTGGAAGTGAGCTCCTCTCCAGCTCAAATGGTATGGAGACTTGTTCCAGAGCAGTCACGCCGTCCCTTCTAACTTTCTCTCCTGGAACTGAGACCTGCTGCTGCTGCTAGTGTACTATTGCTACTGCTATTTGTGGTGGTGGTAGATCCAAGGGTCGTTCGCGTGTAATTTATAATTGTGAGATACTCTTTCGGAAGTTCGGGCAGAAGAGACATGGGACGAAGAGTTTGCAGGTGGTGGTGAAATATACAGTTTTGGTATGCAAAGGTAGTGTGTGTGTGAAGATCTTCCTGGTGAAAGTGAGACGTACGATCGATCCGCCCACGCACACATACACATCACCCAGGTCTACAGGATGAGATGAAGACCTTCCGCTTTCTCCGTAAGTATTGAGATAAGATCATTAGAGAGAGAAAGTAGCTGAGAGACCAGAATGAAGAGCACAATGAGACTTGTCGAGGTTTGGGTCACTTTAGGAACCCTTTCCATAGTAGTCCTGCTAGTTCAGGGCTCTAATGCCTACAGACTTCAGCAACAGAAGAGAGACAGTTCTAAAGGAACAAGCGTGAACCTTGAAAAGTCTAAAAGCCTCGTTGGGGGGAGCACAGGTATCATTAGTAGTGGGGGTGGTAGTGGTGAAGTGTCAGTGTGGCCTCCAAGACTGCCCATGTGGGGGTTCCTTCCTCAATCGTCACACCCTTCATCACACCAACAAATCAAGTCCAAGTCTGAGTCGTCCAAGGAGGCAGCGGCGGAAAGGGAGGAGGACAGTCACACCCACCATTACTCCTCCCACTCTTCACCATCTTTCCTTGAAGAAGATGATGAGCCTTGGCTCTCACACCTCAAACGCTCATCCGGAGGGGGTGGTGGTGTCAAACGCACTAGGAATTACGATGTACCTCAAATAGGTAAGGAAACTTTCACTCCTTTCATTCACAACTGTACCATTAAGCTGACTATGAGTACCTGTTGAGACACAACTGCTTCTTCCTTGTACTACTCGAATATATTTCTTGCAATCCCCACTGACGTATCCATCCTGCATAACTGTCAACTTGCCCGTTGGTTTTGACACTTTGACGGTAATGCTCCGTAATATTAAATGGCTTGAGAATAGAAGCAGTAGCCTTTTAGAATGTCTCCGTTCATCATAATTGACACATCTTCAAGATTATTAAGACACTTGCAATTCTCTAATAGAACCCTTAGTAGAAGCCATTGTATAAGGAGGAAAATTATTACGCAACAAATAGTAATTCTTTCTCAATCTCATCTCCGACAAAACACAAAGAAATGCAATGTAGAGAATCTACTTCTAGTTATTCAGTTTAAAATACAACTTTCACACAGGCTATTGTTAGAGGACTGGTACGTACACTTGGTAGATTGAGTGTGGAGGACCTTTTCCTTAGGACACCTAAAAATATCCTGCTCTCTCAGCAGGATTTCCGTATAAAAATACACTGTAACTTTTTCCTCTCCATGTACTCCCGAAATAAGTTTGGGTTTACGAGTATTTTTCTGTTCCATTAAAGAGATCCAACAGGCAGAGTAGCAGTGGTACTACTGACTCCGTTACTAGTTATTTACGACCCAAGTGTGAATTTGTTTCAAGTTTATGACGAGAGGCTCTGGTTATGATGTGAATAGAAAGTTTTTCCCCGTTGACATTAGGAGTGGGTAGGAAGGAACGGAGTAAATTGACCAAATAGGATATTACATTTTCTGACCAGAATAGCAAACAGATCAGCGGAAGAAACTCATCTTCATGAGAAATGGCTCTTGACCACTACAAACAAACATCTTAAGATTGTACAGGAAGATTTCTGTTCCTGTTGGTCGTGCTTTGTTCAATTCACAACCAAAGGGTCTTATGATACATCGCTGAGATGAGGTTGGATAATTTCCGTGCATTGCGTGGGCGTATGTGAGAGAAAATGGATACCGTTTTATAGAAGGGCGACGTACAGTGTGGTTGCTTAAGGATTCTTACATAGCCCCAGTAGAAAATTCAATTCTAAAATTCCAACACTTACTAAGTTTGTATCTTTACCCAATTGTTACAACCACTGTTGTGTTACACTCTAATTAGTAACTTAGACATTAGTGAATTGATAAATGTTTAGGAACAAAGAAAACATTCACTGAAAGCGTAATGCAATTTGTTGCAGCACGGTAAAAGCCTGAAAGAGCCTTGAGGTGCTCATACATTCAGAGTTTCTTTGAAGGAATGAAATGGTCGGTTTGTTCTAGAGCCAATTGAAGTAAAAAGAGAGAATTCCCTTTTTACATTTCATAATCTCAATTTACAAAAATAACAGCTCTGGGCCAAACATGCCACTCCATCGCCCATCCTTCTTTGACATTCAACCATTCAACCATTCTGTACATTCAACATTACGAAATGGAATTCAGTCAGAAGTCTAAACCTAAATTGAAAGTAGGGACAAATTCGTTTTTTACTGTTTTAGCAAAGTATCATATTCTATCTGTGAACTGTTTAATGTATCGACTAACTTATCCTGTAGACATCTATACCCGCCCCTTCTACTCCAGACAATTTATACAGCACAAAAAAGAGTCAGCATATAACAAGACTACTTGTATTGCAGAAATGTCCCTGTAAATGCTTCACTTAACTACACTCACTTTTTGTGAATCGTGTAGTTATACTGACTTTTACTATAGATTTTGTTTCAAAGTTTATAATACAATCGACATGGTGTAACCTACAAAGGCTATGACGTCTGATATCCAGATTGAATTACAAATTAACTCAGAATTTACTCTTAGCATTACCCCATGGGTTATTAATACATATCATATTAAATATTCACAACATATCTGATTGTTTTTAAATGTCAATCATAATTTATTTTTATTTGAAGACAACGTGATCGTCAGGTGAAAGTAATCTCCTTATGAAAGTAGGAATTGAGGTTAAAACATCATACCACACTCTCACAAGCCAACACAAAACCAGAGATTACTTTCACATATTTCTTCCACATCCACGCGGAATAAAATGGAGAGGATGAAGAGAAAGGGTGGATCCCCATACGACTCTCTGTCACCTTTACTCGATAAAAAGTATTCTCCAGTATATTTCCTAGTCCTGAGCTGGTATTCATTTACACACAACATTACAAACAAACAAAGTAGTATATCATCTAGTAGCATCATTAAAGAGGTATCAAAACGTACGTCAACAGTATACGTATACACATATATATATACATATTATATATCTACTGGGTGTATTGCACAATACAACAATATACACATTGTGATTACCTCAATTCTCTCGGAGTAAAAATTGTGTGCAACCACTACGAACCAACTACAACTACCAACTCTCTGTCCTTGTGTGGGAAATAATAATTGTGACAAAAACGCAGAGTCCAAACTTAAAATGTATGTCATTGGAAAGCAACCTGCTGTACGATTTACTACTAGAGCGTATTGCAGAGCTGCTTTTATTCCATTTTTAGCTGTTTTGGCGGAAAAGAAACATTTTCTCTGCGTTTCTTTACCTGTTTCGTGTTTATTTGTGTGTGAGAGAGTGAGAGAGAGAGTGCAGGTTACTCCGTATTATTATAGTGTGTGATTGGTATCGCTCTCTCAGTCTATTTCTAGTATGATGTCCTTCGTCATCCAAGAATTCCACTCGGTTTGTTGCTCAACTCAATTCTTTTTCAATATTTTATCCACCCGACATTTATGCTCTAGTAACACGCACACAAAACCAGCTCTCCGCTGGTATTCGCTTTCTCAATGAGAGAAAGTTACACACAAAGTGTGTACTACATGAATGAGGATTACATGGTTTTGTAGTTAGTAGAGGTGGAAAGTAACGCTCGATCAAGTCATATCTTTGGTGACATACTTTGAAATTTTGTATTTCCAAATATAAGAGTGAGAGAGAGACCCTGACTGAATGTATGTGGGTGGTGAAAGAATGGAATCTGCAGAAAGGACAAAAGTTTTGCCTCGCACTCTAATTACTTTGGTCATTTCAAGGCTATGACAAAATGGAGTTTAATTAACCTGCAGTCTTTTTAAGGGACAAAAGGTCTTTTGATGTTCATCTTTACTCGCTTAGGTAATTCATTCAGAAAAATGAATAGACTTGTTCTTTGTGCTGCATAACCAGGAGTGCGGAGGTAGGATACGAGTGAAAGATTGTACACGTAGATCTTTGAGCATATGAATTTTACGAGAGATGATAGCAGAGAACCAGCAGAGAGTTAGAAACAAGCTGGTCTTGTCAGGGCTGATTGTTATCGATTTCACGAAACATGACTGTCCTCCATGAACGCGAAAGAGAGAGTGTAGAACAATGGAGTTAATTAATTAAATATGAGTGAGTAATTAGAGACGTAATTGGATGTGAAGCCTACACGGTACATAGTTACACAGACTACACATTAGCACTCTCCTGTTCGTAAGTAAACATGCATCAATCACAAAAACATTGCCCTTTGGTTTGATAATGGACCCAATAGCTTATAGTTCGTATTTTCGCACTAGTCTACTATTATATATATATTGCATACATAGAACTTTTTCTCAATAAGAGCAAATGTAATTCGGCTTTTCCATTGGTAGGCTTTCCTCACCGCAAATCCAAGTGGAGTTATGTGGTTTCTTCAGTAGAAATTGTAACCAAATTGGTTTGGATGAATGGATTCATGCTTTCTTGCACAAAAGATGTAATCAGCATCCCTTGTGCATCACTGATTACAATAATTATTATTAGACTATTGTGAGAACAAGGACACCCTTTACTTTATCAGACTTTAGATAGCTCTGATAAATATATTCACATTTGTGCTCTGGGGATAATATAAGCAGTGAGAAAGAGAGAATGAGAACAGTGTGGATTCCATTGGGCAACAGTTTTAATATCCTCAGAGTACTGTAAGATATATCTAGCGTACCCTTAAAATTGTTCTGTTGCATAATCGTGTTCCATGAATGGATCAATTGTGGGTTAATCGACATTTAAAGCGTGAAGGGTGACGTAATAGGAATAATAGGCCAAAAATAAATCTCAGTGGCGACACAGAGAGATTTGCAGCCTAAATGAAAGACTTTACAGATTGAGGGATGAAGGGTGATAATGAATTATACTAGTCGATTGAAGCGGAAGGCAAAGACACTTTTATTCATTCACACAAGCTGCTGTTTAAAGTTTAAATTAAAAGGCAAGTTTTGTCCAACTTGTACGAAAAACCAAAGATTCAAAGTGTAAAATAAAACCCGAATCAATTTGGTTGCAGGAGGTGTTCTCGCGTTTCTCGTTATAAAAGAATCTGAAAGAAAAAAGTTTTTCTTTGAGTGAAACAAGGTGTCTAACTTTTCTCTTTCCGGTAGTCTCCTTGTGTGCACTTACATTGGTGCGGTACATTGCTGCCCAAATGCTGTGGGACTATTGACATCAACGACGACAATTGTGCCAATGATGATGATGATGATGATTTAGTTCCCTCGGTTGGGTCCAACCAAATAATGAAAGATTATAATAGAGAAGAAAACGAGGGAGTGGATAGAGAGGAAAAAAGGTTGGGTGGGATGTGTGATGTATTTTGTGCGAACGTCGAACGTGCTTTCTATCCAAAAGCAAAAGTTGCTCACACTTTGGAAAAGTTTTTCAAAACTTTTACTTTTGTAAATCTACGACAGAGAGAGAGAGAGAGAGAGAGAAAGTATCTAACTGTTTACTGTAGTATAACAAGAACCTGGCCTATGCATACAAAATACATTTACCTGCTCTGAGTGTGTAAGCAACAGTATATATACATACGTTATATATCCCTAGAATTCTACTGTATATATCCCTCTGTGACAGCAATCAGCAAAGGACTAAAGACGAGGAAAGAGAACACACGAGAGTTAAACTTTGTATATTTAATTTAGGCCATTCCATTCAAAAGCAAGTAAATCACATTTGTCTATTTTAAAAACAAATTGTGTCTCATATTGGATTACCTCTTGTGAAAGCAAACAATCTGAGAGAGTTGGTGAACAACACTACACAAAATAATCTCATCAGAGGCTAAAGGTCAACAAGATCTTAATGCCAATTTATCGACAGAGTAAATAATGGTGATGGGCTATTCATGTTTTCCAAACTAATGCAAGGTCGATTCACTATTCTGAACTTTCATCTGTGAGAGTTTCTGCTCTGTTCACTTCGGTCTTCACTTCTTGCAATGTTCCCATCCACAAAATCCACACTCATTACAAGTAATGTGGAGGACCGTCAAGTTCCAAGTGAATTTAGGTGTAGTAGTATTATTTAAAGGGAAAAGCACCTAATGCACTAGTGGTTACGTTGTAAACGCTGGATTACTCCCTTCTACCAGTAATTAGATATCGTTTTGACTACACTCCGTAATAGAATAGATGTCCGTGGTTAGGTTCTATCCAAAGCCCGGATTAATCCCTGTGGAACCCTAAGATAGGACTTACTACTCTTACTTCACATACTCTGTGATAGCACTGGGAGATATAACAACGCAAATCAACCAAATATTTGGAACTGAAAGTGTCTCTAACGTTAGTCTGCTATAGTTAGGAGTGTTTCTAATGAAGCATCTTGATTATGAAACACATCTTCATGTAATTCAATAAGGATTGTTGTAAATGTTTGTGTATGTAGAATCCAATAAGGGAATGTGCTGAGTAATAAAGCCTTTTCTGCGTTAATCTGAGACCATAGAGAGTGTCTTTCTCAATTGAGAGTAGGATCCATCGAAGCACCTACATTAAAAGAGACTTACACCCACCATTTCCATTGTATCCATCATCCCAGTTGAAAGCACTTTTTCCATCATCATAAAGGACACAAGATCCTTCTGCGTGTTGTACGTATGCAATTTTTATTGACTCCACACCCTTTTGTTCCACATTACTGGGGCTTTCAATGCGTATAACAATATCAATTTATTGTTTAAATGGATGAATAAAAGACCTGTCTCACATTACATTAATCGGATCCCTTTCTCTCATTCCTGATGGGTTTATTGGTCCGTGAAATGCAGTGTGGGTGTGGTTGTGGATGCCATCGTCCATCACCATCTGATATCCCTCAGGATTTCTTATTTTCTCTCAGTTGAATGCCAATTCCTTTCTTAAATTCAATTTCACTGTCGTGTGTGTATGTGCTTTCACCCACATTCACATATGTATCTTGTTTCCAAACTGACCACGCTGTCTTACACGGTGATATCGCTTCGCAGTATTTTTCTGACATCTTCTGTCTTCTCTTTATGAGATCTCGGAGAAATCTTTTTCATAAAAATGGGTTGAAACTTCCTTTCCTTCTTTCGTTGTACTCGTCGCTCTCTTGAATTATAAAGGAGGTATTCTCTGTGGAATAATTCGTTGACTTTTGAACGATGACTGACTTACATTTGAGTGTTGTGGTTACTCCAACCAAATCTCAAGAGTCTTCAAGTTTTCAGGTTTTTACGAAAGGATGTCTGTAGTTTTGTAATTTCTGTAACCACCTGGAGGAGACATTTCCAGGTAAGGAAAAGGTAAAAGGGCAGAACGAGAGAATATGAACGTTTTCACCACAACGGTGGTTTTTGGGTTAATGGGGATCTTCTGAGAATGTAGTTTGCTTTATTTCCTTCCTTCGTTCTTAATAGGCTGTCCTTGTTTTAATTAAATACTCCCAAGAGAACAGGAGACAATGGGATTAGAGCCAGAAAATAATTAAGTTTTGTTTCTACAATAAACCCACATCCATTCACAATAAGATCACTTCCGTCAGCCGGAAGTATGTTGAATGTAGAATTGTTCGCTCCTTTACCTATTCTACCATCTCCATTCCGGATTTATAGAATAACTCGCGTAGGAATATGTGTGCTTAACTTCATCCATAATAAGCCCAAAGGGTTTCGTCCGCACGAACACAATTCACATTCAATCAAAACACAAACTTCAAAGCTTCAAAAGAACTCAACCTCTCTTATGTCAATTGTCAGAAGAGGACGAGGATAGGAAAATGAATAGGTCAAAGGTACACAGATCTGAGCTTCGTATTGTAGTTGGCATTATTTTATTGCTATCTATCTGGTTTCAAAGTCAATCTGAGCATGATGCTCACGTCTGTCACACTTCAATCACACTCAAAACCATGAGGAAGTGCATGGTGACCGAAGAGGCAAAGAGGAATATATAGAGATAGAAAGGAGAAATGAAATGATCCCTTAGCAAATCATGATAAATTGCTCTTAGCTGTCACACGTCACTCTAGGAAAGGAGACAGAAACTAAGCCCACATCATTTTTACACATTATATGCCTCCGAGACCCCTAATTGTCTTTGACAGATGGGTTTTATCGCTTACACAATGTGCAAAAAGGCTTAAACCTACTGGCTGTGTTGTACATAGAAAGAGAACAACTTGGATATAAATTTCCAGTTGAACTTGTATTACATACACGGTCGTTTGTGAAAGTAAGAAAAGAGTTATCCAGATTTATGACAAAGCATTATTTCATTTATTTGCAAAAGACTTACCACTTCATAAATATGGGAACGCTTGTAAAGAGATGGGATTTGGTGTGGTCATAGAAGAAACTGGAAACAAGAGGAATAATCAGCAACTAATAGATGATTAAAAGAATGAAAACTAGTTTTAACCGCATCGTATCAAAATCCTAAAAGCATCATGAACGCTCGTTACCTGGAACAATAACGAGATTGTTCCAGGAAAATGTAACCTAATACATAATAGCAACCACTTCTTTTTGGAGGTTTATCATTATCGTTTACCCACAATTCTCGTGTGTCTTGTGCTTGTAATGCGTTCTATATTCCTTGACATCCAACCATTCACGACACGAGAAGTACATTTACTTGGACTATTTTACACTTGATTTGATTTGTAGTCCTGAGACAGTGAAAACTTCAGCCTAAATACATGAGCATACATGTAACCGTACACTTTAAGACAAGAAGCTACACCAATGTCACGATTCTCATTGAGTAATAGATTCCGAGACAAACAAAGACTCAATTAAGCGTATTTGTGAAACTGTGTAGGTTTTTATAATTTTTTAGCTCAGCCCACAAGCCAAAAGTCTAATATGTCAAATGTGGGTAGATGAGATAGGCGATAGAGTACAAAAAGCGGAACGGAAGAAAGGGAATACGCTTAACTTCATACAGTTTGTCTTTGAGTTTATCAGAAGGATCGTTCCATTTAGAAATGAGATTTAGCTCATGTGCTCCTCCACTCGTATCTATATACCCTTTGTGTACTTTCTCCAAAGTAGATGATTAAGACTTTTTTGTCTGAGAGTTGTAAAATCCAGTCATTGAAATTCGGGGCACTACGGCCCTCAACGTCCCATTCACGAAACTCCGAAGTAATCCACCCACGCTTAGGAAAAGGAGAGAAAGTATCTTTCTCGGGTATTTTGGGATCCTGGGGCGCCGGGATGTCCGGTTGGCACTCTTCCAACTACCCGTATGACGTCACTGGACCCACACTACTGCAAAAAACTCAGCCATTCACAACGTTCAAGTGCTTTCTCTCTTCTCATCATAATCATCATCATCATCGTGTAGGAAAGAGGTATAGAGAGGAGTAAGTAGGTTTGTTTATACCTAGGCAGGTGATGATACGCTTTATCTGAAGAAAGAGCTCACATCTTCATGTGGGAAATAAAGAAAGGTTTCCTTCCTTCTCAAATTACGATAGTGTCGATGGAAATGTAATTTACTTTCTTTTTATTCATTTTTTCCTTGCATCGGCTATGATTGGAGTCTTTCGTTGTCGTCGGAATAATTGTGTAATAAGCTAATTACTGAGTATACGGCTGAAGAGAAAGACGACTGGAGCCACTGAGACGTCTCCACAATAAATGGTTTGGCCTCTGCTGACGTGCTCTGCTCCCTGGAGCGTGTGGGTGTGGCTCGGTCTCACACACATTTATCTGTTGAATGTTAGTCACGGCACTAGTCATTTCATGGAGAGAGGGAGATGAATGGAGAGAAAGATACTTTTTCTTGGACAAGTTCCATCCCATGCTTCTCTGTGTGTTTAAGTATGTACACACGATACCATCGAACCTCCGCGTGCTTTCCCTAGGCTCATTTACTTCGTTTATCCTTAGAAGAGAGTTAGAGACAGACACAAGCTTAACCAGGGTCCTTGTAGTTTTAGGGCTTTTTAAATTGCCTCTTTCTACATCTCAAGTTACAAAATGATGAACAGGGTGTGCTAAAGCCGTATTCGTCATGCTTGCCTACGGTCAAGCAATCTCGAAGACAAATTTCCTAATGAAATTAACCTCAAAGAGCGGGGGAGGAGTTCGCATTTTATTTGCTGAACGTATAATAATTCGATTCCTGCTCGGGATGAAAGATACAACCGGAACCGTCGCGAGACCCTTGGGGTTTTTCTTTTATTATGAAAGTTTCATATATTCAGAATATAGCAGAGGGTTCTGTACATGAATCTCAAGTGAAGATTCACTTTCCTGGCCGTGGTCTCCTTCTACCCAACCATGAATCTCATGTTCCACAAAAACTTGACTGGTTCCACTTCATCTTAGGGGACCCCAACAGGTGCACAAACGGTCTCTCAAATTCGTAGAAGTAGAGATCATCAGTGGCACTTTACTTGGTGATAAACCTCCTCAAACCTTTCGAACAACAAGGCTACTTGAAATTCATACTCGGTGGGACCAACATCACACCGCCGAGCACTCTACTCAACCGAAATGGAAACAAGATTACAAATTGATATTCGATCCGATAAGAAATAAGAAATGTTTGTGAGAAGAAGACACACTAAGGAAGGGAGAAAGCAGCACGTATAACCAATCGAATGAAACTCCTCGTTTGAAGAGATTTGCCCATCCGTGGATGAATCTTTGATCATTGTGAGACGTGAGACAGTGTGGGCTTTCACCGCTTTATCCTTCCATTATGCTCACACCTCACGCTGAGTTAACGATGCACGGAAGAAGGGAAGCTTCATCCTTAATTGATGGTGTGTCTGCATAAGCCCAGCAACAACAAGCCTAGTTGTGCCCAAAATAGCCTGCGAGTGGAGGCCATACATGTATCAAAATACATAACATTGGAAATGCCCTTTTCTTTTGAAAGAAAAAGGTCACTTTTATTCCATCCGTGTCACAATGCTTTGTTTCGTTTTTGGTAAAGTGAAAAATCAATAATTTCCAGAGGGGAAAGGTGAGGGACTTTCAGGGGCTGGCGAAAGGATTCCTCCTTCTCCTCATTATATCTTTAGTGTCTTTCAAACTTTCTCCGTTTATTCTAAAAAAATATTGACATCATACAAATATTAAAAGGCAAATACCAGAAAGGGCGAAACGGGAAACTAAATAAGATTTTTGCTCCCGGTGTTGGTAAAATATTTAAAGAAGGATGAGACGCTGTGTAAGCTGCTTAGATAAAAGACTAACAAGACTTGGGAACAGTTTTTGACATCTACACTACACTCTACAATATATAGTTGGGTTAGGTGGAACTTGAGTAACAACTTTGTTATTTTGAAGCTTTCTAGAAGAAATATGGGAGTGAATTAAATCCTGTCAGTCTTGTTTCAGTACTTTATTCAAGGGGATTTAATAATAACCCTGTAGACCCTTGTTCTTGTCTCTCAGGGCGGTTCATAGGTTCATGACACATGAAGGCTTCATGAAGTATTTAGAATTGTAATGTGTAGCAAGTCTTCCGTGTAGACTTTTGAAATGGACAGTTGTCCACGGGTTGACTTATAGCGTCATAATGTGTGGAATAAAAGAGAGGGGGAGTAAAGAGAAGAGAAAGCATAATATTTATTGCATGAACCATGAAAGCCTTATTACACTTCCTCTTCGCTCTGTCTTCCCACGAAAGGGTTCATTTATATTGTCTCACCTGGTCATTTATTCTCTAATGTAATTCAGTACGTAATTTGTTTATTTAGATTAGGGGAATGGAGTACAGAGTATATATATGTGTGTGATGATTTGAATGAATGGAATGACGCAGAACAAAAGGTGGCATAAATCTCGGGTCTAAATTGGCTCAAAGGATTCCACCTCACTTTCCTCTGGATGTAAATAAGAATGGAGTGGTGGTGGTAGTCCAAGTTCTTGCATGGGTTTTGTGTGTAAGGCAAAGACAGAGAAAGTTTCGGGGAGAGAGTTTTTTCTACTTGCTGGCTGCCTCGGGTTGTCTGCATCCTTGACGTCATTATCAAAGTGGAGAGAAAGTAATATCATGAGAGAGAGAGCCAGAGAGCAGTTCCACATTCACGAACGACACCAACATAGCCAACTAGTTTCTGACTATGAGTTAGTTGGTCGATATCTCAACCTGTTTGCTCTTACATAGAAGAGGACTACTTTTACACCTTAAATCACCAGGGACAAGTATACACACATAGAGTGAGAGAGAGAGCAGGAGACATCCTCATGCTAGCTTTCAATGTAAATTACACGCAAAACCTGAGTACAATATTGTGCTTTCTTCACACCACGCGACTATAGAAGGACTGATGATGATACTAGTAGTAGTAGGATAAAGACAGAAATAGAATGTGGACACCACCATCACCGCACACTTTCCTTTAGCCAATTAATCTGCTTCTGAAGGAAGGAAAGAGGAGGTTTGTTAACCCAATTCAAGGGAAATATTATTTTGCGGTGGAGGTGGTGGTGGTGGTTAAGATGATCATCATTATTCTTCTTGTTGACTCACTCTCTGGCAAAGGGAAAGTTGCCGAGATTGGGTGGAAGACAGGGATGAGCAGAGCAGGAAAGTTCTGTTGACGGATTGTCAAAAGGATGTATGACCGTAGGGGGTTCTTCTCCCAATGTAAATACAATTTATTCTCTGTGTACGATTGCTGAACGAAGTGAATTCTATTTTATCGTGTACGTCTGCCTACAGAACACACAGACTTTTATGCAGTATACTGAAGTCGGACGTGTGGGAGAGATTTAGTTTCACGCAAAACTCTATCTGATGATTTACTCCGATGTAAAGTTGTTTTTTACTTTTCTTCTGATTGAAGTTGCGTACAAAATGTAGGAGAAGGGATGTGTCAGGAATGGAAAGATGTACTTTTGTGAGGTGAGTTCAGTTTGGATGATGAATGGCCTTCGTTTTGTGTCTTTAATGGAGGTCGATCAATTCTCGTCTTTGGATGAGCCACTCTGTGGGTAGTATAACTCTTATTTCTTTGAGAAAGGGTAAAAGAAAGTGGTATACATTCTTATGTACACTTTGTGTGCTGATTGTGTGGGAGAAATCATTCAGAGAGAATGAGTAACGAGAAGATCTTTCGTTTTATCTTGCTATTTATTTATACGGACATGAGATCAAGAAAGTTACACAAGTACAGACAAAATGCTTCTAGTTATGCAAATACCGTTGAATCACCATTATTTCCTCTGCTTGCTCCCACCAGCTCTCTTGCGCCCTTCTTCATATTTCAATTGTTGCTTGAGAAAAAGTGCGTTCTTCAAGTAGTTCTGGATTGAGACGAATCGTTCTTCGGATTTTTGAATTGACTTAACAGCCCTGCAACAAACACAATACAATAGAAAGTCGTGAATTCTACACGTGAGAGGTCAGAGTTCATTTTTGCCATCTTGATTCTCTGACGTAGCTCTACTTTATGCCACATCATAAAAGGAAAACTACTTTCAACGGGGAAAAGCAAACACAGAAAAACTCTGTGACAGTCTTACAAGAGCCTCGTACATCTCAAGAGATTGCCACCCAAGCAAAAGAACTGTAGGAATTTTATTTTTAAGCTCCAATTCTCCCATCTCATCAAATCTCTCTTCAACTCTGACCTTACACGATCTTCAAGCTGTCGAATTCCTCACTTTTCACAAGTTGTGGAGGGAGTTACCTCAAGCAATAATATTCTCACTTCATTACTCTTTATAATACTCTTGGCTGGAACTGCTACGTACATTTTTATCGCTTATTTCTACCCCAGTATCATTTAAACATCCGAACTGCCTTTTTTGGCTTCCAAACATACGCATGGATAAACCGTTGAGGTCAATAGATATGATAGAAACTTCTAATCTCGTGTAAATCTATAACCACCACTACTAGATGTGCTAATTTTGCGCATAACGCTTCCAGCATTAAGATAAAGGGATGTTGTTATTGCAGCTGGAATGATCTGGTGTTTTTGCCTTTTTACAAGAAAACCCCGAATAAATAAATTCAGTGGGAAATAAGATGTCACAAGCGGAAAGAACTGGTGGATACTTGAGTCTAAAAATATTCGCAGACAGATTATATCTAGAACACTGAGGAAGCAAGGCACTTTCCCCGGTTCTCATGCCTTTAGACCGTATCATATTATTATTTCACCCGATTCCTACTCTTACTTCTTGTACAACGTCCCATCATAAATTACGAACGAAGAAAGAGGATCAAACAAGAAATGGAATCGATATTCCTTTTCCCATGACTTTTCCTGTTTTTTCCACGTGCACAAGCCCAATTTTAATGTTCTGTTACCTCTGATTATTGAAATTTTTACGGCATTAAGTAAATATGTAACATGCCTGCCATACGGGGTTAAATGCGAGGGATGTTCGATCAAAATTTAAGTGGTTTTCTCGCATACAAAGTCTAGGGAAACGAGAATGTGTACCAACTACCACCACCACTACCTCCACTCGAAATCAATTTAAACCAAGTATTCCTCAAGAAGAGGGAGGAATGAAAGCTCATCAAGAATTCATGAGAAATCTTTCCCTCTTGCTCTTCTCCTTTTCTTACTTCCTTGATGTTCAAACTATATACCTTGTTGTACAACCAAGGATGGCAAACAGAGCAAAAATGTCCAATACTCTTTGACTCACAACAAACTCAACAAATATTTACGACCTCCTTACACATTCTTGTCTTTATGGATCAATCCTCAGCTTTTATCACACAAGTCTTTACTACATCCCAACATATGATAATAAGCCAAAAAGGTAAAAGTATGAACAAGCACAAGAATAAAGAAAGTGGCAAAGTTGCCCTACTCATAAAAAATTTGTTATGTTTGTTTAAGAGTTACCTACCCGATTCCATAATCGCAATCATAACACGTTCCTTGCAGAAGTCTGTGTTGTGTTGTGAATTCATTCTTATGTTTGATCATATTAGGAACTTCTTTACGCACATGTTCCTGTGAAACAGACAAAATGAAATGCAGATAAAAATACGAATAGTCTTATTCCCACACCTTACAATCTAATGGTTGCCTAAATCATCACTTGAACTTGACATACCTGAATGCAATACAAAGCTTGTGACGGTTCATTCCCCATGATGTACAGGTTCTCAGATAGTCTCCCAATAGCTGTAATAATAGTTATAATAGAAACAAAGAACAATGAGAACAAAGTTCAGGTCCACTGTCACATGTTGAGATGACAAAAGTCCAGGGAAAAGCAAGGGAAAGGACACACAAACATGGAAAAGGCTTATCAAGGCCACTTCCTGCGTCATCCTCGAACACTGTCCCTAAAGGAGCAAAACACACACTCACACTATCCACCACCCCTTCTGTCTCTCTGTCCTTATCCTTCCTCTTCGTCGTTAGTTATTATAGTCTTCCTCATTCCTGATACAACATTATTGTACTCCACAACCACCACAACCTATAAAACCGCTTTCACCACGTCTGATTGTTTTCTCTTTAATATTCTAACATGCAATTTAGCCTCTATTATGACAGTTAGTGCTAAAAATACCTGTATTTTCTATTTATTCGCCTGCTGTGAGTATCTATTTACCTGATCAAGACAACTAACAACTACTAACAAGTCCCACTACTGCTACAACACCAATGTTTCAGTTACGCAATGAGTGTATGTATACTAAACATACCTTTTCTACACTTTGCGTCCGTGTCTGAAGGTGACATTAATGTGGAGGTGGAGGTGACGTTGGAGACACCCCCCAGGGAGGGATTTTTCACTAGGTGGGTGTGGTGAGGGTAGGTGTGGTCCATGGTGAATTAATTCAGGAGGAAGGCTGAAACACACTGCCTGTTGATGTTTTGGTTGTGAAAATTGAAATGCGATTTTCCCGCGAGAGAGTCTCACTCCACTCCACACTCACTTTCTCCACGCAGAGTGAAAGGGTTTCGGGGTTTCATGCGATCGGTTTGTGGGAGTGTCTTCAAGTACGTGGGTGTGACCTTTGACCAGAATCTGTACGTACATAATCACACAAGTAGGGTTGAGTGAAAGCAAAGGCGTCAAAGAAATGATCCAGCCTTGAGCATCCCTTTGACGACTTTGGTGTGAAAGCCCACTGCCATAGCCCTCGTCTCAATTGCTTTCATCTCAAAATAATTTTACATGGAAAAGATGCAATTTTCAGTTCCATTGAAGGAAGTGGTGCTTAATTGAATAGGTTACAAGGTACGTGTGGGCTTTTTAACTAACTAGCCAAAAGTAGATCCGTATAGAAAGTTGATTCGAGAAAGTTAGTGTGTCCTTTGAACTTTAATCTTAATAACCTCAAATTTGAATGAAAAGGAATTGCTAGTATAAAAGATTGCAACTAATGTAAGTTTGGTTTTAGAAATACAGTTTGAATCAGTTTTAAAATAAGCTTGTATCTTTGCAGGCTGTAGACTTTCCTGGTAGTTCATAGTTTGTCCTGAACTCTGACATTATTATTCTTTTTAAAAGGAAGTATTAATTTATTCCATAGCCTAAAAGTACAAAACTAGTGGATAATTACGAAATTAAGTATTTACCCTTTAGGAAGTCTCGTCTGTCTATTCATGGAAAAGTTTTCCTTCCCAAATCAATTATTCCGGATAAACTACAGTTTAAAACAGAAAAGGACCTTTGGTAATTGTCTTCATCCTCCATTCACCTTATTATTCTCCCCGCCCTCGCCTTCTAGTTTTCTAGTCTACAACCTTCATACATACCTGTCTCTTCGAAATAGTAATTTAATGAACTTTAAAATATTTCAGTTTCGTCATAAGTATTTGCTAGTTAAAAAATTGTCCATGGCTTTCCTTTTGTTATTCTGTAGTGTGGCATAAAAGATGGAAGGTTTGTATAAAGTTTTGACAAGGCTGGAGAAGTACATAAGCACCTGTGTGAAAGAAAGACGAGAGAGAGGTGTCAGATGGAGCATAAAAATAACCCGATATGCAAACAAAGTTAAGCCTGGAATGAGGAGGAGTTGATGAGTTGCAAACAAGGTTCTCAAGTATTGTGTGTCATATATATTCTTTATGCATGTGACACTCTGTGTGTGTATGTAACTAAAGACGCGAGAAGAGTTTATTTTTCATCGCTTATACTTTCCCTTCTTTTCTTATTACGTCAACCACTTCACCTTTAAGTATGAAAAATGGTGACAACCAAACTTTACCAATTTTGAAGAAACTTTCATTTCTTCACGCAATTTGAAACAATATACCATTAAGTCATTAAGAGGAAGAAAGTTTGAAGAGGAAACGGTGACCCCCCATACTGTCCCAAGCTTTGTCGTTGTCAACAGGTCTAAAATTCTAAAGACATGCCCAGCAGGACGAACCCATTAGAAAGTTAATTCATCTTTTCCCTCAAATTGAACTCGACTTTTCTTCTTCTTTCTCGAACATGAAAGTGAATTTTGAATGGGGAGTGGAGAAAATCGATTCATTAGTTGACGAATTACGAGAATATAAGAAATTAACTAACAACAACATAGAACTCACAGAAGCCCGAAGTGTAAGTTAAGTATGGAAACAAGCTTTTCGCTCAATTTTAACTTACAAATGAGGATCACGAGAGAAGTGACAGGAGAACAGGAAGGTACGGGATAGGGAGAGTTACTTTTACATTTCGATTTGGTGTATTTTTAGTTGGTTCCTTTCTTCAATCGTTGTGTGAATAGAGGTGTATAGTTTGTGTATTTGAACACTACTTACTCTCCACCAACTGTGTGTAACTTCTATTCTTTTCTCAGCATTTTTTCTAGCCTAGTAATTAGTGCCTTTTGCTTTCTTTTCCTCTTTGCTGGTGGAAGGGAAACAGGTTTATATATATGAAGGGTAGAGGAATATATTTACTGAGGTTGGGACTGACGTAGGCAATTATGAGGAGTGGATTTGCATGTCATGTCAAAGTTAAAGGTTGTTCCCAACTCATAATTGGTACTTGATCGAAAGAAATATTTATACCCAAGCAATCAACTTATCCGGGGTGTTCCTTCACCTCGACGGCTATTTTTGGACAGAGTTTCACCAACCGACCAATGTCCTTTTATTGGGGCAACTTATTCCTCAAAATAACCAGAAGAGGAGTGTACATGTAAACTTGTCAAAAGTTGGGCTTGTTCTCTTTGATTTAAATGAAATTAACGTTTTCCTCCCAGAACTTGTTGTGTTAGCTTAGATGAAGTTAATAATTGGTTGTGTGTATGGCATTTTTGTGTTCTGAACTTGTGACTTGTACTTGTACTCGCCACTGCTGGGTGTGCATTGGTAATGATAATGAGTGTTGTAAATGACATACAACGAGGAAAGTATCAACGACTACCCACAATGCTCACTAAATATCAACCTTTTGGACAAAATACTACAGTAAGAAATGAGACAACTAATTGGATTGAAGCATGCCACTTTAAGTACTAAACTCTTATGTCCCTCAACAGCTTTCATATTTCAGATTCAAATGGGGAATGTACATTAATTGTTAGTAAATTGTAGGTTGCACAAAAACTGTGTTTTTTAACTATCAGAAATGTATACAGGGTGTAATTACATAGTTGTAAAATCGGGTAATGTTCTCGTGAGGGGATATAAATCTTCAAGTAATAAAAATATGGACGTCAGTAGCAGGCTTCCTTTGCAACCTACGCTTATTGTTTGTGGTATTGTATCATATCACACACTTGCTTTACCTTACAAAGTATGTAGTACTATGTAGCCCACTCACAGCCCCATTTGACTGATGCAATGTAAGAATAAGAAGCGAATAAATTCGAGAACTCCGAGTAAAAGGAAGCTGAGCAGAAAGATATCAACAACATGTTGTTTCGCAGAAATTCAATATGACTTTTACTAGTTTGGATGTCAAAGAAATGTGAAATGCCTTTTCGGGATGTGTGAAGGTAACAGGAGCTTTCTCTCTTATTTTAGAGTGCCCACCAGCAGACGACGGGATGGAAAGATTTGCTTGTCCAACTCCAGACAACTTGGGTCGATATCGGTGCGTTGATGATCACGTCCTGTGCGACGGGTTTGTTGATTGTCCTGGAAGGGAAGATGAAGATAGGCAAGCCTGCATGTTTTACAAAACGGTAAGAAAGCCTTCTTTTTCTATGAAACCATACACACATCATGTGATATCTTATCCCTCAATATTGTTTCAACCTTTTTGAAATGCTCTTGAAACAAAAAATGTAATATGTGAGTCATCTTGAAGCCTTGTATGCCAAAATTAACCCAATCTCACGTGGAATTTTGTGTGAGCTGAAGATACTCATA
>JAQGAB010000502.1:0-26174 GCA_034696565.1 Isotomurus graminis | reverse complement strand
TTTTGGTCACACGTTTGAGACACGTAGCTTGAGACGTAGAACTTCCATTTGTACGTCAACTACGTGACGTATCTAAGCGAAAATGACGTTAGAAACGTAGCTTTAGGAGGTACGTGACGTAGGATAATTAGCGCGCTAACTGTCGGTATACGTAGCGTGGCGACCGTAGAGACGTACGTTTTGGACGTACGTTGTTGACGTAGGAACATGTGATACGTTACGTAATGTGTCACGTACGTGGAAACGCAAATTGCCTATTATATACTCATTTGTGTTTATACCAGAAAAGCTCACGTGGGCGTAATAATACACTTTATACATCCCATCTAATCACAAGGAAAGATGTATTCCATTGTGCCTTCTAATCTCACATCACAAAGCTCGGACGAAAGCACAGAATAAAGCATTTCATACTTCAAATTTCCTGTGTGGGCTTACTATACGGACATATACGATTTGTACATGAAATATTAAAAACCACTGTGTGTTCACCGTGTAATCTTTCTCCTTTCTTTTCCCCTTCATCCAGAAGGAAAATCTACTGAAGCGTCAGTTCCTGTGTCTCAACTTGTTGAAAGGAAGAAAATACAAGTAGGAAACTCATCATCTAATAATATCCTATATACAACTCAAGATCTTCAAGATGCTTGTCTACTTCACAGCAACAAAACTCGTCTCAGACAAAACCCCTTTCATTCTATTAGCCTACCTTACTTGCTGTATCTGGGCCTACCCTTCAGCCTCTCTAATCAATACAAATTCTTATCGCCCCAACACCGACAGTTATAATGCAAATCAAAATTATTACGGATACAATTTAGGCCAATATCCCAACAATTATGAAGAAATCGAATTCCAGCCACAAGGGCTATACAGTCAATGGGACAGAGCTGATCCTCCAGTCCAGCAACAAACTTATGTCGATGATGACTTGGTAGCAGACGATTACGTGTCCTGGAGTGATTTACCCGTAAGTATTTTAATGATCCCTTTGGCCACTTTGCGTACTATACCACACAGAATTACATTTTGATTAGGAACTAAATAGGTTTCTTCTGTCAGTTGTAGTCTACCACTAAGCTTCGCTAGCAGACGATCTCTTATCGCAGACACAGATTAAAAGCATCCCAAACCCATTCGCTAAAAACTCTTAATTAACCCCATACGTTTTTTCGTAGACATACTCAGGTCAGACTTACGGAGATGACCCAACAGCCGTCTGGGGCCAGAAGGTGTACGGAAGGCCAGAGTCAGAACTTGAGGAATTACGAGCAGAAGAACGACGGAAAGAAGAACAGGAACGGGAACTTCAACAGAAACAGATTTTCCAACAACAACAGCCGTCCGTGATGGATGACCAATTCAGCCAATACTTTTATGAGTCCCTTCCAGGACTTTATGGTATTCAAGCTAAACGAGACTCCCCAATGCCAAAGCACTTCAAGCAGAGCCAAATACTTAATCAACATAGTTCTTCAATTGCCCCAGAGTCTCCTGCTTCCTTAAAATCGGAAGCAACAACTAGAACCGTTGCAGTAACAACTTCTGCCACTCCCACGTCAACAGCAGCAATCAAACTGATGCATCAACAGCCCGGTCAAAAGGAAGTCCCCATGCTTCGGCCACCTAGCAAATCCAAGGCTTCCTCAGAATCCCATCACGAAGCGAATGACGACGACGAACCCATCATTCAAGTCGCACAACGATCCTCTGCTGTAGACAAACCATCGGCTTACGATACTCTCAGGAAATACATCAGCTTAGAAGACGCTCTCAAGAAGGTGAGAACATTTCTTAGCATCTGAGCTTCGTTATTCACGTTATAAATGTCTTGTTAGCTCAGCTTTGTCTTGGCTTGTGCTCTTTATGATATTTGTAAATCTTAATGTCATCCATTTTGTGTAGGACGCTCTACTAGACTTGGTTGAAAGTAACTTGGGTGAAGTTGAGACACAGGAGTCAAATACACTCAGTAGGTTGTACTTTCCTTCTACAGAGAAACGCCAGTTTCATAGTAAAAAGGAAATCCAACACTTGCAACCTCTCCAACCGTTCTTCTGGTGATAGATACGTGTGGCTGAAAAGGAACATTTCAATAAGCCAAAATATCTTTGAGAATTCATAACAGACAACAGTTCATTAATTAATAAACATTATGTACAGCTGTATAAATAATACCCGTCAGGAACAGGAAAGGATACTTGGAAAGTATTTCCAAAACATGAAATGGCCTGTATCGCACCATATATTTGCTTTTTTAACTAATAAATATCCTTCTCCTCCAATAATAACTGAAATAGAATCTCATTGTGAGGAATAATAATTATTGAGCATTAATAAATTACTATGTGCCTGTAAATGACATTTTATGGCATCTGAGGATTATCCAATCGATTTGTTATGTGTTGAATTAGTTATTAAATATACAACAGGAATATCTAACCTGTCATGCATTAAACGCTTTCTTACATCGTGTCCCTCTTGATTGAAATCCAATTTGCCTTCCACATTAATCCAGCAGAGGCAATAAAAACATTTCCCTCAAATACATGTCAGTCTTGAGCTGTCTTGCTGTCAGCTTTGTCGTGGAACTCGGGACTGGAGAGACCCTAAAGATTGCTATTGGGTAGGCGTAGGCGTCGTTGTGCAGGTGTAGATCCAATATACTGATTTACTGATTAGAAGTTTAGCAAGCGGGTTGCTATTCTTCCTAATAAGCAAAATATTTTAAGGAAATGGGAAAGACGGTTTGCAAAAAGAAAGTTTCCTTTTCAAATGATACGCAACGAAAAACTCTTATAATCAAAGGTTTGCACATTAATCTGCTGTCAAATCTTCAGAAAGAAGTTGTAAACAGCTAATTCCATCCTTTACATCGTACTATTGCTTAAGAATGATACGCGGAAGCATAAAGGTGAAAGTTGAGAACCAATTTGTTCGCCAAGTGAACCTCTGCAGTGTATAAACACAACCTAATACCCTGAACTCCACTGTCAGACATGAACTGGGCTTTTATACCATTTTAGCTAAGTCACTTTTCTTCCTCGTATGTTATTCCTTCCTCAGCCTTTTAAGACTTAAAGTTCAAAAGGTCACATTCTCTGCAGTACACATGAATCCCACAGACCTGTAAGACATGATACATTTTATTTCTATTTCAAATAAGCTTACCAAAACTTTTACCTTTTACTTACCTTTAACTCATCCTTCAATAAGATCTACCAAATCTTTGTTGCAAGACATCGAATTTTAATGCTGACTTGGCCTTTGGCCTTTAGACCAGAAAAAGTGAATTTAAAACGTGTGCTATTCCTACAGCCGTAAGCATCTACACATAGAAATATATTTAAGGCAGCTACCACATATATATTGCTTAACTTTCCTTCGGGGTTAAGTGTAAATAAAAAGAAAGCCTTGGTCGCCCACGCTCAAATAAAACAAACCCCACCCATTAGCACTCAATACACCCACACAAAATGTACGAGAGGTATCCTGGGATTTAATATTCCTCAGCCGTGTCTCTTCTTTTTAGACACACCTTAAACTGAGGATTCAATTTCCAAAAAAATTAATCTCACGGAAGTTCAGCTTCAGACTTTCACCTCATAACATGGTTTAAGACTTCTCTAAAATCAAAAATCTATGAACCTTTGAACTTTACTCATAAAGCTCAGACTTAAAAATGTAGAATTCGTCACGTTCACTAGCAAGAACAATCTACCTAATCCTGTACGGTGTCAGTGAAAGTTCGAATCTACGATTCTTCTCTCCCACGTAAAATTGTGAAGTATATTTACATACATACCTTGCTCAATCTAACGATACTCAGCTTCTTTCTCACAAAACATACATTTATAACTTCTTGTTACTTAAGCTTCATTACTCTGTATTATTTGTTTATCATTCTGTACTAACTAGGAACGTATGTTTGTTTAACGCGGTGTACAAAATTCAACGAAGTGGCTCTACAAAACTGATATACACAGACACACAGCTACTTTCTGTTTAGCTAAAAATACACAGCCTTTGGATAATTGAGATAACAGGCCTGAATTGTAAGAACCGTAAAGACGTGGAATATCATAAGAATACCAAGTCTTCAGCCCTGGAAAAGTTTAGTTGGAGACAATTATGTGACAAGAAAGAATTGAGACAAGAAGACGCTAGGAAACTTTTAGTACTCAATGGTCACCATGTCTGTCGATTCCGATGCACAAACTTTCCTTGTGTATTGTGAGTAGACTCAAGGCTGCAGAATAATTGGCCAATCCAGTTGATGAAAGTAGAATTATACATGCCCTGCTTTCCAATAGAAATTCGTTTTTGCTTGTGTAAACCCAACCCAACCCAAGCCGCAATAAAACTAACTTGAAGCTTTTTTGATTACTGACCTAGCAATAAAGTTAGACAAAGTTGAAGCAATAATTAAAACTGTTATCATAATAGTTTTTCTTTCTTTATTTCAGGAGGCAGAGAAACGAAGAGCATCAGCCAAAAGCAGATTACAGAAACGAACTCCATCAGTTGCGTCATCACAAAAGAATAAGCAAATCGTCTCTGACTTGGATAGTTTAACAGGCCAGTTACACAACTTGAAAAAGTCAGCTGTGTAAATCAAACTTTGATGAAGCAGATGGAAAACCAAGCTCATCAACATGCCAGTACTGAAATCTACAAAATTCAAAAACTGCATTCCATATCCAACAAAGTATTATATGATTCAACTTAAACCACTTAAATCTTTCAAATACCCTGAATCTATCTACCTAAATTACTTAAGTTTACTTAAGATTAGTTGTTGTAAGTCTTCCTTTCATACAGTTACATTACCCTTTCAATATATCCCATTCCAATATATACAGGGTGTACTTTGGCTATGGAAATCGCTTTCAAAATCTATTGAGTTTACGGAAGCTGTCTGTATATCCAAGAACACTTTTGGAATGGGCTAAAAAAACCTTCAGATAAAAACACGATTCACTAGTCACTTTCTGATTATTTTTGGTTACATAGAGATTGTACTACTTACTACTTTACACACTATAGATCTTAAATAACAAATACCAAGTAAGGGAAAGCTAGGAACGGACTGTTTGGGGCAATGTGAAAGCCCAAAGAATGGATCCTCATACCTGACATGACAAATACGAATATGTGGCAATTAGAGATTAACCTGAGACAAAAATATCCATGTAAAAATTTGATCGACCTGATGCACACACTCTTCTCTCCATTTCACTGGATTCAGAAACATTGAATTTGCAAAAATTAAAGTCTACAATGAAACGATGAGTGTTTTGAAAGAATGATAAGTTACAGGGTGATATTGTGATGATTCCATAAGAATGATTGATAACTATAGAATAGGTAAAACTAGTCCCTCAAAGCCTATTTATGGTTTCGATTCAGTGTGTGCTGCTTATCTGGCGAAAGAGTGCGAATGCTAAGAAATGCTAATGTTAATGTTAGAAGAATAGCTAATTTAATCCTGACAGAGTTTTCAAACCAAGACATTTTGAAATCTCAACGACTGATTTATTAATAGAATTTACTCCCTCAGGACAAAACTTGAAGATTAAAAGTAGAGAATAGTATTGAATTTGAAAGTGCTTTCGTCATCCCCAAACCCAATCTCAAACTAATCCTTAAACTTTCTTGTATTTATGTACATTTTATTCATTCGAATTAGGCTGAATGTTGAGTGACAATTTACTTACAAATAAAAGAAGATGCAAATTATTGATTAAGTTGCAACTGGATGACAAAAGGAAAACAGCAAAATCCGCTGTCTATCATTGGACATATCTTTAGATGCTAACTTAACTTACAAACTTTCTCCGTAATTTTCTAATAAATACCAATACAACTTAACTACCTCCTACGTCTCCCACTTTCTTGACGGTTTAATCTACAAATCAATACATGCATTAGATGACTTGCCATCCTAATCTTACACTTAGTATAGAATGACTGAATTATCCTCCTTAGAGAAATCACTTACACTCACTACAAACTTTAAATATGGGTATAAAATGTCAATTATGTTAAACATATTACTGTAAACAATCAGATACGGAGATATCAAAGACTTCCACTTAAGTACTGTACTGCATTCTAATATTATAACTTGTATTATTTATTTTTATAGCATAGACTATATTATGTCCGGGTTAGTCTTTATTTTTGTTCCTTCTTAATGCTATTGTAATTGATGAAATCACTACAAATGCATGAAACTGCTTAACTCCTTAACCATGTATGTTGAAGTACGTAATTGGATCAGTTTCAGACAGAAAACAATTACTGCTTAAGTACAGTCGCATAATACATTTAATGTTCGAGAAAATGGGTTTAGTGTTAATTCTTCAAACCTTTATTAATCATATATAGATTAAATAGCGTTGAAGATGCTGTGTGATTCAAATGGTACTAATAGAATAATAGCCTAAAGTATAGAACATCTAAACAAATGCTTACTTATTAAACACATGTATTTAAATTGTGATTAATTTTTCTGGAAATGTTACAATTTTTGACTAATGAAAAGTTAAGATGTTTACAATTTAAACAATCACGAAATAAAAACCAGTTGATGTATGTTGTCCGATCACAATTGATTGAAGCAATTTTAACCAATAAATGTTGCACAAACAAAATCACACAATTGAATACATATCAAAGATATGCAGATTAAATATGTTTGTTTATCAGCATTCCCAGCATCTCAGTTCTCAGGAGAAGAGTCCGCGTTTCCCAAAAGTTCTTATGGGTTTGGCATTTGACACCCAAATATTTCGCACTTTAATACTACAGTCAATAGGCCAGGTCAAAGGTGGAGTATAATCCATCTGAGCAACACGTAAATCAAAGTGCAGCGGTTGTGAGTGGATGTATGTTCCATTTCCATATGCAGACAAGTTCGGCTACCAACTCTCAGACTTACGACTTTCAATTTACTTTATGTCCCCAAGTCAAAGTCCCTTTTCAAATTTGAGAGTGAGTTAAACAGACACCTGTCACCTGCATACACATACATGCAGTAGGTAGTCACATACACATTTAATTAACTTATTTTTAGCCGGTTATTTGCATAACACACTTCACTAAACCTTATTATATACCAAAAGTAAATGTATATGTAATCAACATGAATGTCATGAGATATGTGAAGCATACACAAATATACCTCTGAAAAGTTGATTGGCTCATACGAAGTATTGATAATGTGTTACGTGATTAGTTATTGTACTTGTTATATTATCTCCCTGCAATTGAATGAATGCAAGGAATCCTATTATTTTCAATATCTCCTATCGACTACACACAATATGAGCTTAAATTCCAAGCTCCGAGTGACCTGTGTTTTCCTTGTCTTCTTGGGAAGAGGTCAGGAGGTCAGGGGCCAGTTTGACTCTGAATATTCAGTAGTCCCCCCGTGGGTAGTGGAAAGAATAGGCAAGGACATTCCCTTAGCTCGGACTATTCTTGAAGACGCTGCAGGAGATTTATTGGTCGTAGCTTCAGGTTCATCTCAAATCATATCGCTGTATGAGACTACCAACGCCACTGGGAATCGTGTGTCAAACTCCACTGTGATTTTGTCCCGACCGGACCTCAACTTCAATCATGGAATGGCCCTACAAGAAGGGCACTTGTATGTATCCAACCCACAGGGAGTATACCGTTGGCCCTACACAGCCGGTCAGAGGTCGCTTATTACAGAACCTGAAGAACTTGTGATCTCAGACATTCCTTTCGTCCAGAAGGGATTGAAGGACCCTCATGTCACTAGAACGATTGTTTTTGACTCCGAAGGACGCCTTTTAGTTCAAGTGGGTGCTGGAGACAACATTGACCTTGACTCCAGTCGCTGCAGGATTCGGAGATTCAACTTACCCACGAGTATTCCTCAGGGAGGACTTCAATTTGAAACTGACGGAGAGGTGAGTACATCTTGGAATGAAGTTGTGCCGGATAGAAAGTTGTCATGAATAGTATGACCTTAAGTTGTATGCTGACGGACTAAGGAATACAGTTGGACTTGGGTTTGACACGGAAGGAAGACTGTGGGGAGTAGGAAATGCTGCTGACAATTTGGATCGACCTGACCTGGGGGAAAATATTTCCAGTGAAAATCCTGCAGAAGAACTCAACCGCCTGGATGGACCATTGGGAACCCATTACGGATTTCCATATTGCTGGTCTTCGTACAACATTACTGGAATCGAGACCAACACTCCTTATGCATGGCCTACATTCTTGAACGACGGGACCCACTCAGATGAGTGGTGCCGTGACCCAGCGAATGTAATTTTATTATATTCCACTCACGCAAATCTTGTCTAATTATCAGTAACCTTTTACAGAATCGAAAACCAGCTCTGGCACTTCCAGCTCATGAAGCTCCACTCTCTATTACTTTCTACGACGGTCGAAACTCCTCCTGTTCCAGCGTTCCAGGAGCAATTCCTTGTTCAGAAATTGGCAATGCGGTAGTAGCTTTCCACGGATCGTACTTCAAAGACATCCCTGGAGGCTTTTCAGTTGCTCTCATGACCTTCAATGCCTCCACAGGAACTCCACAAGGAGATATTCGGGAACTTATATTCGAAGCAGACAGAAGTAAATGTCGCCTCGCAGGCATTGCCAATTGCTTCCGTCCGGTTCACGTCATAATTGACTCCCTTGGACGCATCGTTTTCACTACAGACTACTCCGGAGAAATATTTCGTCTTTATTACAACATTTAGAATTCACTCCAGGATGAAGTCAGGATAAGAAAGAGCATTTGCTTTTGTCATTTTTGACCTCAATCGCAGACTAATTCTTAAACTTTCTTGTATGTAGATACCTTTTATTTATTCGAATTAAACTGAATGAATGTTGATGATTCTGATTTAGTCTTGAGCAGATAAACTTTTGCATCTATCATGACTAATATTTAAATTAAATTATTTAATTTTAAGTTCTACAATACAAATGAATGAAAATCCTTGCCCTAATCACATACATGGATGCATCAAAGGTAAGTTCTTTAATTGTCCTTTTTAGTATCTCAGTTATTAGCACAACAGTCCGTATTTTCCAACAGTTCTTATAGTTTTGGCATTTGACATCCAAATATTTTGCACTGTGCTGCTACAGTCAATAGACCAGGTCAAAGGTGGAGTAATCCTTCCGAGCCACACGTAAATCACAGTACATCTTCCATGCAGACAGGCTTGGCTATAAACTCTTCAACACACACATCCTTGCAAAATTCACTTTATGTCTCTACGACTATCCGTAAGAAAAGCTCACTTTTCAATTTTGAGATAAGTGAGTTATGAAGTAATCAAGTTGACAACAACAAATGACGGAGATGAGCTCGTGCAGATCCCCTAAAGAAATAATAATTCCTTCCCATTCCCTGTAAATACAATCAGTATAATACTGAGCAATCTTCTAGAATGCTGAAAATTCAATTTTTTCCTAGCCGTGTCAAAGTACAACCCAGCCATTGACATTTGAGAACCAGGCAAAAGAAAATGAAGCCATTCTCAAGAAGTTGGACAGTTGATTACTCTCTCTTACTTCTTCGTCTTTGGCTGATAACGACCAAGTTACAAAAATGTGTGAATTCAGCTTCTGTTTACGGATAATCAACTTCCCTCAGCGATAAATGAGTGAGCTCTGACATATGACTACGCATTTACCAGACCATAAATTGTCAACTGTGTATCTTGTATGTCCAAGAAGATGACGTATCACTATACTAAATATTTACTCAAGATTCACAATTCCTCCAGATAGAAAAGGGTTTATATTTTATGTACAATCTCGCACATTCAGGGAAAGCCACACAGATACATTTATCATCTCCATTCGTTTACACAATCCCCGAGACCACAGAGGACCCGTATCCAATAAGGAACTATATATTTAGTTTTTACACAATATACTTATTGTTGTAAAAGACGTGATTAAACCTGGGAAGCATATTAAATTCCAAGAGCTAATACAACCCTGTTTAGTTGAGGAGGGTGTGTGTATCGGACAGTCTAAAGTAACCCCAAGGATTACATTGAAGCAATACGAATTCCTATTCATTAAAGACTGGGAGATAAACAACGGATAATTAAAAGAAGAATGGACATTGACACATCTTCTACTGAAGAGACAACATCCTCCACGGCAAATACATTCCCTGGAGAAATGAGATCTCATTCCGAAACAAAAAGCAACGTGACAACGAGTGCAGAAATAGCAAGGGACAGAAAGACTTTCTTTTACCGAAGGAGAAAGCGAGAGCTCAGTGCTATCACTATTGCTGTTGCTGCTTATGTGGTGTATTCCTTACTTAAGCCGGATACGAGTCCAGAGGTCCATATTAACACAGGAAAGGTTGTAGGCACTGTTGGGAAATCTAGAATTGGAAGAGAGTTTTACGAATATGTAGGAATTCCTTATGCAACTCCTCCAGTTGGAAAACTCAGATTCGAGGTTTGCTTTACAAATACCTGTTGCCAATTATTTAATGGAACTTTGGCATTTATAAAATCTATGTGGGCGAATCTCTGTTTATCTCCAGCCACCTGTTCCTCCCACCAAATGGGAAGGAGTTTATTCAGCTACAACCCATGGATCTCAGTGTCTTCAAATCGATATTATTACCAGCTTCCTTTTAGGCTCGGAGGATTGCTTGTACCTTAATGTGTTCGTACCAAAAGTAAGCCAATCATATTACATATCCTATATACAATACTTTCAAGAATAAAGAAACTCACGATACTAAAAAACATAAACAGTAAGTATTCCTATCCGTGACCTTTTCAAAGAACAGTTAAATGCTATGAATTCTGATTTCAGTCAATATTCATACAACATTCAATCTCCTTCCTTAAATTACCTAATCAAATTCCTTAATGGGGTATCAATTAACTTCCTCGTGTGCACTTTTTTTCATAGCACGCAAAGGACAGTGAGAAATTATTGCCTGTAATGATGTGGATATACGGAGGCGGGTTTCAGTCAGGTAATAAAAATGTCAGTGCAAAGTAAATCTGTGATCATAAATCTAGTATCCACTTTGACTGCACACAGGTACTTCTGACATTTACCGGCCTACATATTTTATGGATGAAGATGTCGTTCTTGTCACCATCAATTACCGACTTGGCGCAATAGGCAAGCCAAACTTCAACAATTCTAGTTTCTAGTAGAACCAAGACCAATAAATCTTTTAAAAAATACACAGGTTTCCTGAACTCCGGAGACGAGTTGGTTCGAGGAAACCAAGGAATGAAAGACCTTGTACTAGGATTAAAATGGATACAACACAACATCAGGAACTTCAGTGGAGACTCTAAATCAGTAACAATTTTCGGGGAATCCGCTGGTGGTGGAGCAGTCCATTATCTCATGCTTTCTCCAATGGCCAAAGGCACGCACTCCTTTCTCATGAAACTCTTCGTTTACTTCTTATATTCAAGGAACACACACTCACATATTTATCTATATAGGATTGTTCCATCGAGCTATTTCACAGTCTGGAAATGTCCTCAATTCTTGGCTCTACTCTCGCTACCCAAAGCAACAGGCACAATCCTTGGCAGAGAAAGTCAACTGTCCTACCCACCCATCCCACGAGATGGTCAAGTGTCTCAAAAATGTCAATGCTAAAGACATAGTGTCAACTCACAGAGAAATGAGGGTATAGTTAACCAAGCATTTAAGATCAACTCCTTTCTTCGTTCTCATTTAAGCCGGATTGTATTTGTGTGTGCTTTGCTTAGCTTCCACCAAGGCCGTTGTTAGGAAAGTATGCGCCTTCCGTCGAAGCTGTCATCGATGACACGACCTTTTTGCCATCAGAACCTTTGGAAATGCTGAAAAAAGGAAGCTTTGCTGATGTACCTTGGATGACTGGAGTGGATTCTCAAGAAGGAATGCCTTTCTCTTTGGGTAACTGATTCTCTCACTCACAAATCCACCCATTTCTTCACCTTTCTTTGTGAACACAGAAATTCTTGAGCAACCACATCTCGTCGACTGGGCAAATAATGACTGGGACGACTTCATAACTCAAATAGTTTTCTTATCCATCGCACCCAACAGACCAAAGGATACCAGTCAAAAGCTCAAGGAATTTTATTTCAATAATGCAACTCGAATAGACTCAGTGAAGAGCTTTGAGGGACTTGCAGAAATTCATGCAGCCAGGTTCTTCCTGGTCTCTGCTCATCACACGGCTAAATTCCACTCCAAGAATGCTCCCGTTTATCTTTACTATTACGATTACCCATCCGAATTCGGGTTTTTGAAACTCATGCATTCTCTAAGAGGAAGGTACTTTCCAGTAGTAGAGACAGTGTATGAAATTGTGTGGCATTGGGTTCAGAAGATTCTAGGCATGGAAATTCACAGACGAGGTATGTTTAGCATGTTTTTGAGTACATGAATGATTGAGCAAAGCAATCTGAGGTTATGTACTTCAACCACACGTTGTTTTTTGTTTTTCTTCAAGGAGTTTCTCATGGGGAGGAAATGCTTTTGCAATTCAGTTTTCCTTTTGTTCCTGGAGCACCAGTGGGGTCTTCTGATTACGAAATTTCCAGAGATTTAATCCGATCCTGGGTCGCCTTTGCTAAAGACCCGTAAGTTAATTACAAGCGGTCCCTGAGTAATTGACAATCTTGCAAAGCTTAATTAATTTCTAATTAGATCAAAACTGTCATTTCAAAACAACCCTTGGCCGTCTCAAGACAAAAAGTCTTTGGAACTAAAATACATGGAAATTAAACCCAATTCTAGAGGAATGATTGATGAACCATTCACCAAGCAAGTTAAATTGTGGGATTCGCTTAACATTCTGTAGGTTGGAGATACCAAAGTCCAGATGAGGTTGACCTGATGAACTTTCGTTTATAGCAACCAACGTCATCCATCCAGAGTATGAACATACAATAACCATTATATGACACTTCTCAGTCAGTGAACTATGGGTGGTGGTGGTATTAAGTATAAAATGAACTTATGAATGCATGGATAGTTAAATATAGCTTATCATGTGAATTCTGAAAAATCCTGAGCCAGAGACTCTGCTCCTACTAAATTGAAACATACTCAATATTTAATTAAGTGTGCAGCTGCAGCAATTGGTAGCTTCCAATTAAACTGTGATATTTGTTAAATAAAGTCATCAATAAACTCAAACAAATTTCTAAATTGGAATAATAAATGATTCACAACCTAATACTGACAAGGTTTGCCATCTACAGCATTACAAGCCATTTCTTATCAACCGAACCAAATAAATGTCATTTGATAACAAAATGACAACTATTGACTTTCCGATAGCAATTCCGAACAAAAAGACCCACAGAGCAAACACTCGAATTATCATATTGTACTACTTATATCTACAAACTGTTCATAAGTACAATGTACAACTACCATTACAATTCCACAAAGATGAGAAGTAAATGGCACACAAAATTAGACTTTATTTGAGTAACTTACCCAATACGGAAAGCCATTGTCATAACAGAGAAAGCACGCATGCATGTGAAATCCTCATTATGTTGTAACTTTCTTAGAAAAGCACAGGGAAATGAGGCAATCCAGCCACTTATCATAAAATACAATTGAACCATTGAACATAGAAGGACACAGTCGGAGACAGAAGAATGTAGTCACTGGATTTCATGTATTTATTCCTCCGAACTTATCTCACGGAAAAGTAAGGAGGAGGAATTCGGATCAATAAAATCCCACATGACTAAACTCCTCCGTCCACACTGGTTTCTCCATTCCACATCAACCCGCCAGCACAACTGTAAATAAATACGTAGTTTCTCTTCACCAGTGAAAGCTCGGAGAAAGTAAGAGCGTAGTTTCTAATGGAATTTGTCACAAAATCCTTCTTGGATTGTAAAAACTAAAGGATAGTTTATTAATCGTGACTCGTTAGTGTGCATGGGTTAATACAAAAGTTCAGTATGTAAGATTTCAGGTGTGCTTAAAAACGTAGTTTTCCTCAAACTAATAATTAAGCTCATTCAGTGTGAAATTGGGTGAAATGTACGTACACTAACTATATTTAATTAGGATAACTCCGTGGGAACTTCCTTGTGATTCATTTGGAACTCGTTTTGTAATTCAGTTGGACTGACCAAATGAAGAAGGACAAACAAGATAATAGCTATCCTCCAGAAAAACAAATTCCCACAGGTCAGAACAAATAAATGTTTTCTTAATACATTTTGTAACTCTATTGCTCACCTATTTGACTAATAGTGTAAGATTCATATCACATTATTTACTTGCAATTTTCATTCAATAGCCTACTAAATGCATAGCAAGAGTACACCGCGTTTTTATGTGCAGTTTTAACACAGGTGAACTTGCACTCGCATAATCACATTATCAATTTGTTCTACTCTAACCACCAGTACTATTTTTATCCAGACTACACAAACGGAGTAGACACACGGAATAGACGTGGTTGAAATATTTACAGATGGATTTGCAATTACAAAGAAACAATACACGACAATACATATTTTAGTCAACCCATTGAATAATTTAAAGGGTCAGTATACTCCTAATAGAAGTATCATTATAAAGTCTACCTCTCTACCTACACCTGACCTTCCAATAATTGTGGTTTTGTAATCTTCAGGAATCACATCAAACCTTTTTGTTGTTTCTCATACTCACAGTCCCAATTGCATCCAACTAAAGTCAAAGCTACACTATGTACTTAACTCTCTGCATCGCGTGCTTCATCATCAACCATTTGAAGTCTTAACTAAACTTTAGGAGAATAGAGAGATCATATCTCATGTGTGTATGAGTGCTAGGTTAATGTGATGCTTCACAAGGTCACATTTATTCATCTTAATGCATATTTTATTGTCCCTACGAACACTCTTTATTGAGCAGAAGGACAGTTTTAATCTTTGTTTAAACTATCAATTAATATTGTGCCATTAACCATGAAGTAATGCAGTTGGGTCTATTTTTACAGCAGAGATGTGCTTTAAACAAAACTCGCAGATCGTCTAGTCTTCCTGACTTGTGGAAACTCTGGAGAAGTAACTTCTAAGAAACTCTGGTAAGTCGTAAGTAGACTAATTAAGTTTGGATTTAGTCACTCTACTCTGTTTACAAAGAATTTGTTTTGTAAGGATGTTGAAGTTTGATTTGTTGAAACCAAGTTTTTATAAGGCCAGTACAGAGTACAGAGAGTTTATTTTGTTGTTGAATGAAGCTTCATGACATTGATAAGGTTAACCAGATACTTGAAGAAGAGAATACAAAGGTTTTCCCTTTCCCCTATATCACCTATGCAATTGCTCAATAGTCCATGAAGCTTTTTCATCAGAGTATGTGAATCTGATGTCCTCAGCTGTAGCAAATTCTTTAATTATTACAGAAGTCCAGAGAAACCAGTTTAGTCATCACCACCGGTTGGTTCCCTGGTACGCACGCAGGATGTGAATGATTTTTGTCCAAAGTTTATTGGGCAATGTATGCAATTGCAACACATCGGATATCAGAACTTGTTTATTGCTTAAGAAAGGAAGTGTCTTCAGCGTTTTACGGCTTCGGTTATCTCTGCAAGTCACTTTACAGTGAGCTCCAAGTTTTGGGATGACAGTGAATCCCCAGTAGCCACCACCTGATTTTTAAACTACACTATGATTTTCGGAAAGAAGACAATCGCATCCTTAACCGTTGTAATCGCAGCAGTGTTTTGGAGGAATTACAAAAGTTTCAATAAACCTCAGGCGCCTGTAGTAGAAATTTCGAATGGGAAGCTCCAAGGAGTAGTCTCACTTTCAAGGGATGGACGACCTTATTTTGAGTACCTTGGGATTCCTTATGCAAGGACCCCAGTGGGGGAACTCCGATTCGAAGTAAAATCCACAATCACAACCGTCCATTTGTAACTTCAAAGATTGTAATTCTAACACACTTATCCTATATAGCCTCCAGAGCCTGCAGAAAACTGGGAAGGTATCAGAGACGCCACGGAATATGGATCAAAGTGCAGTCAAGTAGATCTCTTTATAAACAAAATCGAAGGGGACGAAGATTGTCTGCATCTTAATGTCCATACGCCACAGGTATTCACAGTTTATGTGAGACTTAACAAAGTATCACTCGCAGTTGTAACTAAAATGTATTTTGATTAACATCAGATTAATTTCAACGAATCTACAACAAGTTTACTACCTGTGATGATCTGGTTCCATGGGGGGTTGTTTATATTTGGGTAACATGATAATACATTAAAATACAAAGTTCAGTAGAAAAATGTCCTTCCGTTTTATCAGATCTGGAAATCTATACCGTGCAGACTACTTCATGGATGAAGACATTGTGATTGTTACAGCCAATTATCGCTTGACCAGCTTAGGTAACTTTCCAGTAATTCCCACTCACGTATGTATGAATAGTAAATGCAATTCATTTAATTAAATTAGGATTCCTTAACACTGGTGATGGACTGATACGTGGAAATATGGTACATAACATTACTTTTGTCCATTAATTGGTCAAAACTAACCGTTCAACAATACTATAGGGACTTAAAGATCAAAACATGGCTTTGAAATGGATTCAAGAGAATATACAACAATTCGGAGGAGACCCAAATTCAGTCACAATATTTGGAGAGTCTGCTGGAGCAGCTTCAGCCAATTTCCACATGTTGTCTCCCATGAGCAAAGGTAAAAACACGGGACAAATTATACCACCCCTGTCTCACAATGGCATCACAATCTGTAATTCCTCTTACAGGTTTATTCCATAAAGTCATCGCTCAAAGTGGGTTAGCTCTAAATCCCTGGACAATTTACAAATCCCCAAAAGACCAAGCAATTAGATATGCCGAGAAACTGAATTGCACAACGGCTAATTCCAAATCAATGGTCAACTGTCTCAAACACTTGCCACTATCCAAAATAATGGAACTCCACACAGAAACTTCAGATCCACTCCGAGAGTTAATCAGTGTCTTTGTTCCTACAATAGAAAAAGACATTCCAGACGGTAACACGTTTTTAGCAGAACATCCCAAGACTCTATTGGAAAGTGGAAGGTTCCAAAAGGTTCCTTTACTCACTGGGGTCGATTCTGAAGAGGGTCTCATTAATTCTGCAGGTAAGGTTACAAGAATCCCTTTAGTGTCTCACACGTTTGATGTATCATATTTCTTTCCAGTGATATTTCGCAACGAATCTGTATTTGAGTCTGTACGATCTCAATGGGGAACAATTATTCCTCGGCTCCTCTACTTACAAGACGACACAGATCCCTTAACTTTGGACAAAATCAACGAATTCTACTTCGGAGGGAAGATCGGGCCAAGACCTGACCTTATAGGAGACTTAGGAAACATGACAAACATGTTTACAGATAGGTTCTGGAATATGGGATTTCACAACGGAGTTCGAGCTCAATTAAACCATTCCAGTCAAGTTTACCTTTACTATTACACATACGCTGGAGAGTTTACTCTCACAGATATCCTTGTGGCCATTAAGGGACATACACATCCTATACTTGAACTACTTGTTCACTTAATCTCCTCCTGGGCCAAGAGAGTCTTTTTTCAACAAGAACTTCCAAGATTTGGTGAGTGTTACCATCAAAAGCTAATCTGTTTTATATTAATTATATGAATACTCAGGTGTCTGCCACGGGGACGAGATTGCCATGCAGTTCTTCGTCCCACTTGGAGGCCCATTGTTTCCCAATGTACAACCTGGTCACAAAGACTACGAATTTTCAAAAGAAATGATCAAAATTTGGACAACCTTTGCATCCCAAGCCTTTGGAAACTCTAGTAACTATAATTTAGAGTTCATGGGTCAGGTATGGCCACCCCAGGAAGTTGGAGAGCCACTTATGTACATGAATATTGGCGAGTCCCCAGGAATGATTTCAGAACCTTTTAAATACCGAGTCGACTTTTGGAACTCACTGAATATTGACTAGATTCCTTAGAGCTCGCCTTAATTAGGTTGTAGTCAATTAGTACTTTTGCACTACTGATAGAAAGTGCTGTGGGAAAATCAGCCTGTCCAGAACAACGCTCGTGTGAATGAGTTTCCCATGCCACTTGGTGGTCTACTGGTCTACTGCACGCAACCAAAAGTATTATACTATGTATTATTACATTTATAATTATTGTGCTACATGGTCAATTATTTAAAGACAACACTTTACTAAACATTTATTGATTTGTCTGTGATCTTAATATACATACAAATAAAATCCCACATCATTTAATAAGAATCAAGTTCTAATTAATCATTAAAATTACTTGGCGCCGTGCATTTCTTATAGTCCATGCCTTCTACATGTGAATAAGCTATAAATAATTATAGTCACGTCATTTTATTTCACAGGTAGATTCATATCAAGCAATGCTCATTGCAAGTCACACGAAATGTATTGACGTACCTGTGTCAGGTAACTCTTTAATTGGACCCATCCACATTCAACATTTTCTACAGCTTTTGGCAGTCAGTCTGGAAATCTGAATTGGCATAGCAAGATCTTCATTCTGCTTCAAGTGTATTGCAATACAAACTGGAGGAGTATATCTCATTCATGGTAAACACTATTTAACTGAACGGATGACCATGAAAGAACAAAAAATTATCCACTCTGGTCAGACTATACGTCAACATAGATATCCTTTGAGTATGCAAGTCTATCAAACCATGACACACTCAAAAGCTGTCTTTCTACATGTGTGTGTGCGAAAACACTAATACTGTCAATTGATCTCCATCATTCACCTGTGATCCTATCATTTAAGTTCCTAGCAAAATGTTTGGTAAAAAGACATTCCTAGCTGTAGTTGTATTACTTCTTGCCTACGGATACAATGCATACAAAACCAGTAATAGGGAAAGAACTCCAGTGTTGGAAACTAAATTAGGACAAATTCAAGGAATTGTGTCCGAGTCAAGGTTAGGAAGGAAATATTTTGAATTCCTGGGAGTTCCCTATGCTCAACCTCCCGTCGGAGAACTCAGATTTGAGGTAAACTCTTACTTTCATGATCGTTTCATTCAATAGTTAATTCATAACGATTACTATTAGCCACCCCGGCAAGTTTCCAAATGGAATGAAGTCAAAGATGCCAGTAAATTCGGGGCAGAGTGTGCACAGTTGCAGCTACTCATGGGAAAATTTACTGGAGCAGAGGATTGTTTGTACCTCAATATATTCGTACCCCAGGTAGCTAAAAAATCCTTATTCTTCCAGCCTAAACCATCACCTATTTATAACTTTACGCATTAAACACACAGGAAAGAAAAAAGTTACTCCCAGTTATGGTTTGGCTGCATGGTGGTGCATTCGTAACAGGTAATGTTGTAAATTATATGCAATAGAAGATCATAAAAGTTTGTGGTTTCATCCACAGGAAGTTCCAATGGATACAGGCCCAGTTACTTTATGGATGAAGATGTAGTTTTGGTCACAATAAATTACCGGTCAGTATGAATTAAAATTCTGGGTCGAAAAATTAATGTAACCTCCTTTGCTTTCTCAGACTTGCTGCATTGGGATTTCTGAACACTGGAGATGACGTCGTGAGGGGGAACATGGTACGAACATGTCTTTTGTAAGCATTAAGGATTACGAAGACTGCTTATTTATGTTCTCGAAAAACAACTACAGGGACTCAAGGACCAAAATATGGCTTTAAAATGGGTTGAACAAAATATTAAATCATTTGGAGGTGATCCATCTAAAGTGACCCTATTTGGAGAGTCGGCAGGATCCGCATCAGCTTCTCTTCACGTCTTATCTCCCATGTCCAAAGGTTAACAACGTACATTATCATTACGCACACACACTATATAAATTCCTTTGAGGAACCTGACACCTGCTATGTCACTTGTTTCTCCAGGCTTATTCTCAAAAGCAATATTACAAAGTGGAACAGGCACTGGCAATTGGGTTGTCTTCAATGAACCTGCAAAACAAGCCAAGAGATTTGCAAGCAAATTCGGATGCCCTACAGATAATTCCCAAGACATGGTCAAGTGTCTCAAGAAGATTGAAGTCACCGAGTTTGTGAATATGCACAAGGAAATGACGGTATAAATATCAACTGACATACTAGCCACATAATTCACAAAGCCACATGTCTGAACTTTCGCAATTAATTCCCAGCTTCCTTTGAGAGAACAAATAACTATTTTCACACCCACAATTGAGGCTGTAAAGGATGAGAATGCCTTCCTCACTCAAAAACCTATGGACATTTTGAAATCAGGGAAGTTTAATGCAGTCCCAGTTATCGCAGGAGTCAATTCGGATGAAGGACTCCTCACTTCCGCACGTATGATTAAACTAATTTACACTAATCCCCTTCCAGATTAAAACATCATATGCTATATACAGTTATCGCTTCAAATCAAACTAAACTGGACCAAGCCAACAACGACTTTTACTTCTGGGCTGCACGGATCCTTAATTATCCTGAAGAAAACAAATTAGTTTCAGATAAAATCAGAAAGTTCTATTTTGGCGAGAGAGAAAACATTGGAGCAGAAGAGCTAATTCAAAACTACACTAATATATTTTCTGATAGACAGTTTTTTGTTCCCCTTAATCATTTCGTTAAAGGTTATTCCAAAAATGTTCCCATTTACTTGTACTACTTCACTTATGAAGGAGACTTTAGTTTCGGGAGGTTGCTTGTCTCAACACAGAAACCTTACTTGCCTGTGATAGCGAATGTGATTATAGACATTACTGTGCGTTGGGTTAAAGAAAATGTTTTTGGAATGAAGTTGGATCATCCTGGAGTTTGTAAGTCGGATATTCTAATCTATTTCCCTAATTTGATTGTTCCTTGCTCACCTTGATTTTATTTGCAAAGGTCATGCTGACGAGTTACCTTTTTTCTATGACTGGCAACTGAGTCCAACTATCAAACCATCTTCTCGGCAATATTCAATGTCTAAAGATCTTGTGAGCCTCTGGGTTTCATTTGCATCTAACGAGTATGTCCACCAAATATTTTAAATCCAACTGCAGCAAAAGCAACTACTGTGAATAATCATTCGTAATACTGTTTCTGATTTCAGCAAACCTCTCAAATTCCGAAACCAGGAGTGGACAAAAGTTAAACCTGCAGACCCCGTTTACAAGTACCTTCAAGTAGACACCGTTCCCACAATAATAAACGAGCCATTTGCAGATCGAGTAAAATTCTGGGATACGCTAAATGTGTAGACATACTTATTTGAATATGTACTAAATCACGTAATAAAATTAGTTGTTATTAGAATGTTTAGTTTTAGTGGTGAAGTAGAAGCAGCATTAGTTTTTACTAGAATTATATCTCGGGAACTTTCAACAGGAAACTCTACTTATTAGCTCCAACATTCACACCGTAAACTGAGCCCGATATCTAGACATGCCAATCCTTATGTAGAATGGATGCAATATGCAATAACCATAATTTGCATTTTGGTAATGGTCAAGGGAGTTTTGGGCAACCTTGTGGAACCACAATTATGGTTGCAGAAAAACCTGCGTGATTGCATGGAAAGTATACTTGCCTATAAGCACCAAGCCAACAATACTTTTTTGCTTAAATATTTTTACCTACGCCAGGCAAGAATCCTGGACCTGGTACTCTTCAATTTAGTTGATATCATCTCTGCCACTTGATACATCAGGCTGGACATTCCAGTATCCCTGCATATTTACATCCTTCACGTTTGAGTTCACAGTGTTGCTTTTTAACCTGATTCAGCACCTCAATATTTAGCAAAATTCATCAATAAACAATTCACAAAATGTTTGGAAAGAAGACAATACTGACTCTCGTAATATTAATTGTAGCTTATGTGTATAACTCATACTTGTCAAAGCCCCCTCAGGTTAAAAGTCCCGTTATTGAAACCAAATCAGGAAAACTTGAAGGTATCGTGTCAGTCTCTCGAATTGGAAGACAGTATTATGAATTCTTGGGAATTCCTTACGCACAACCTCCCGTGGGCAATCTCAGACTTGAGGTTCGTTAACAACTAACACAACTAATTTTACTGATCACTACAAAACTAATACGTACAAATGAATTTATATTCATTCTCATCACACAGCCACCTCTTCCTGTTTCGAAATGGGAAGGAATCAAAGACGCAAGTGCCTATGGACCCGTATGTGCACAGCTCCAAACATTTACAAACAAAGTCTTTGGCGAAGAAGATTGTTTGTCCTTAAACATTTTTGCACCTGTGGTAGGCAATACAAAATTAAATGTTCATATGAAACTATCAGATTTACTGTCAATTATGTTAAAAGACTAAGGACAAATTACTGCCAGTAATGGTGTGGCTACATGGAGGGGCATTCATATCAGGTAAGCATGCACAAATACCCAAAGATGTATCACATCCAGTTAATCCAGAAATATTTTACAGGCAGCTCGCAAGAATACAAACCAAAATACTTTATGGACGAAAATGTTATTCTTGTCACATTAAACTACAGGTAACCACTTTCTTTATGTGATTTATGTAAAAAGCTACAACTTAGAATGTTCGCATATAGACTCGGGGCCTTAGGTTTTATGAACACAGGGGACGGAAGTGTACGCGGAAATATGGTAAATAACCCTTCAAAACTTTAGTCTGGTCAAAACTAACCGTTGTACAATACTATAGGGACTTAAAGACCAAAGCCTTGCGTTGAAATGGGTGAACAAAAACATCCAGTCCTTCGGAGGAGATCCTCAACAAGTAACAATCTTCGGGGAATCTGCAGGATCAGCGTCCACTTGCTTTCAATTGTTATCTCCCATGTCTAAAGGTCAGGCAACCACAACTAAAACACGACATATTGCAAGTCAATACAAAGTGTAAATCTACACAGGTTTATTCTCCAAAGCAATCTTGCACAGTGGCGAGTCCACAGCTAACTGGGCTATTCATAAAAATCATACAAAACAAGCAGACACATTCGCCCAGGAAGTTGGATGCTTACGTGACAATAAGAAAGAAATGGTCAACTGTTTAAAAGCCTTATCAACCTATGAATTCGTAAAAGGACATGTAGAAGTCAGAGTAAGAATCCCCAGCAATTTAAATAAATTTACATGCAATTAATCCATTCTTAAACCTTCACAGACTCCTTTAGAACCCAATCACCTGTTTGTCCCAACAATAGAAACTGTCCAAGACGCTAACACGTTCATCTCAGAACATCCACTAAAGATTCTCAAGTCAGGCAAACTAAATACTGTTCCTTTAATCATTGGAATGAATTCACACGAAGGACTCCTAACTGCTTCAGGTATTTTGCATCCACAGAACAATTCATTAAAACTTAACTAATCTCGGCTTGTTTCAGTCATGAACGCTAATCAGTCCAGACTTGATGAAGCCAATGATAACTTCTACCAATGGGCAGGCCGATACTTAAACTATCCACCTGAAGAAACCCAGAAACTCGACAGAATTCGAAAGTTCTACTTTAACTCTGAAACTAACTTAGCATCCACACACTTAATTCAGAACTACACGAATCTTATTTCTGATCGACACTTCTTTGTTCCCAGTCATCAATTTGTTAAGCACTACTCCACAGGAACAGTTCCAGTCAGAATGTACTATTTTACTTACCAAGGAAAGTTCAGTCTCGCTCCTATTCTGGCAGCCTCGCAGAGACCTTACTTTCCCGTTTTTGCAAATATAATTCTGGACATGATCGTTCGCTGGGTGAAGACTGACATTCTTGGAATGGCTGTGGAACACTTGGGTGTCTGTAAGTGATTTATTCAGCTCCTTTCTCAGGTCACACGTTTATTCATTTTGTTTCATCCCTTCAGGCCATGGCGACATGGCGATGACATTCCATACTTTTTTCAATTCCCTGTGGCCCAAGAACTAACCCCATCCTCGGATGACTTCACTATGTCCCGAGACTTAATCAGCTTGTGGACTGCCTTTGCCTCTAACAGGTAAATACCGCAGAACTTTTAATATACTTTAAGCGATCACTAAATGTGTCGTACTATTGTTTCCAGGAAATCCCTGAACTTCCGGGGACAAGAATGGAATCCTGTAAAGTCACAACAGCTACAGTATCTCCAAATCGACTCTGTTCCAAAAATGATAGACGAACCCTTTGCAGACCGTGTCAAGTTCTGGGAATCATTGGAAACTTTATAATTCCACCATTGATGTTCATTTTTTTCATGTAGGATCCAAGTAATCTCCAGAACGTTCCAAGTTAGCCATTTTCTTTGTAGTAATGGGTATTTGTCCAGCAATAAAACAATCTGAAACAATGTCTTCCTCACAGGAGACTATTCCTCACGTCTTTCTCCATTATGTTACGTCAAGTTCAAACCTAATAGTTGACAGTCGCAGTTAAAAGGAAGTAATCGCTTATACGATATACTGTATACCCTGTAACATATTATAAAAAATGCTGCATAACTGGGAAATGTAGCAGCGATGGAATATGTCACGCCAATATGGACGCCACACCGCCCTTCCTGCAAATCGTTCCCACCCACCAAATATACCAACCACACATCTTTCATCAGTTACATCGCTCATCTTTCTAAAGATCTATCGTATAATCATAAGTACAAATCGTTCACTGTCCTTCCAATAAAACTCTCAAAAGCCCTGCGTCACCAAAGAAACTTTTATAAAAACAACAATTCCGAAGCTAAAGATCCTTGAAAGAAAAGTAAATAGTCTGGAATGCTTGAGAAGTGATCTCCCAAATGAATTACTGCTTATGCTTGGTGGTCTGAAAGAATAGAGTGGAGTCAATTCCATCTAGAAGGGAGGATATGGAACCTAGCAAGTCAATCTTACGAAAGAGGAATTCCACAACAGCCCCTTTATTACGAGGAGCCACTCCCACCTCAGCCAGGCCAACTCGCGTAAGGAAGCGCGTTGAAATCACCTCGCCACCCCAGTCAGTCGTCTCCAATGAGGACACAACTCTCCCCAAACCAAAAGTCTTCAAACAAACGCCTCTCCCCAGAGTCGCACTTGTAATTCATTTACCTCACTTCCCAGTCTGTATGAAGTCTCATCTTGTTTTTATTGACTACAGCTCTCTTCCAAGATATCCAAGAAGTCCCTCGTAAAAAAGCAATCGTCCAATATAGCTATTAAACTCAAGACCATTCGACTCCGTGCTAAACGAAGTCCAAGTATTCCTTCTCATAAGATCTCCACAAAGAAGGGAAAGCGGAGAAGTCACAAGACTGGAGATGAAAAGTCAAGTATGTCAAGCAGCAGTGCTACTCATGATTACGTAAAAGAGATCGGTACCATCAACACAATCATCAAGTCAGTTGTCAACCCAGCTACATCGGCTCAGAAAGGCCAAGCTTTACTAGAAGGAATGGTTAGACCTTTGTCTGCAGATGAGTTGGGACAGCTCCTCAAGAGCATCGGGAATGTCGCGACGATTCATAACATTGACGGGACCAGTAGCACCGGACCACCTTCCCAAATCTCAAGCAAAAGCGTAGACGATGAAGACGAACTTCCTCCGGGGAAACGCGAGAAACAAAAGTCCAAGACACGCAAGTTCAAGAGTCGTCGTCGCGTATCGTCTCTAGGGAGTCAAAAGTCAATCAAGTTATCAAGCTACCTTCCATTAATAAAACGTGATCCACAAGAATCCAAAAGCAAGTCGTATGCAGTTGATGTCAGTGGTGGAAAGATGTCTAAAGTACAACTCCTCATGAACAAAGCCTCAAGCAAGCCTATTCCAACAACAAGCAAACCAGACAAAACCCCAGTAAAGAAACTCAAGTCTATGAAATCCCAAGTGAAAGCGTTGATTAAGGAGCAAATGTCTTCCAAGAAATCATCTACAAAGAAAAGCAAAAAGAAAGGGAGAAAGGGAAAGGGTTCTACCGAGATCCAAGTGGACCAACTCCACAAGCCAAATTCAGAAACAGCGATGAGTGTTCTGTCAGACTTGGACTTAATTAAGAGTGCCATCCTAAACAAACGCTACTACGAGGAGAGCATGGCGCTTGCCCAGTCTAATTCCAAAGACAAAATCGCTGAAGGAAGTCCAACCAGAAGAAAGCGAAGTCAATCATCCTCTGCAAAGAAACCCAATAAGTCTCGATCAACTAGCAAAAATAAGCAAGTTCCACACACTTCTGT
>JAQGAB010000501.1:0-26195 GCA_034696565.1 Isotomurus graminis | reverse complement strand
ATTAAACCAACCAACCAAGAAATATTAAATTTAAATTGTGATGAAATGTTATTTATGACGGACGTTTGGATATTGTGTTTGCTTGCTCGAGTTGCCTGTCCATGCAGTATTGATTGATGAAATTAAATTAGATTCATTAGAAAGATTCAATAAATCAATTTTAATTAAAGGATAATTTGGGGCTGTTTTTGTCGCTGTTGCCAGGTTCCCACGAATTATCATTACGATCTGGTGGTTCTTGAGATGAATCGGGATCAGTCAGACACACGGACGGATAGTTGCATTAAGTATGCTTTTATATGCACGAGTTGCCTGAGCAAGAAAGTAGCATACTATAACTATACAACGTATTATGAAACCCGATTCCGCTGGTAAATTTGTAACTGTTACTGCTGGCTGGACATACTCCGTGAAATATGGATTGAGAAAGTTAATCCTTCGATAAATATATAAATTGGTTTACCAGTAGTCGTAAAACTTACTCCAAGCAGCTTCTTATAGCCCAGTCAATTTTGTTTAAGGTACAAATAACACCTATAATTAAATTAGTCCTGAATTAAGTGTCTCTAGCACTTAAGGTGGTCGGCTATTTAGAAATTTGATAATCGGGTATTCTATACCAACATAATTTTTCCACATTAAACCCCCAATTAAGCACCCTACTGCAACGATTTCGAACTTCTCTACGAGTACCAAAGTTGCTTAAAATCATGATATCTTTCGACTATAAAAGTATTGGAGAGGAATCAAGCGGCTTTTGGGCGCACTGTCCATAATTTTGAAAATTTCATTGCCACTTAAGCAATCAGTGTGTGCGAATTAAACATGTAAAAGTCACGACATTTTGCATACATAATCAGAATCGCTTTTGATAGAAACATGTTAAAATTGTGGGTTATTCTAGCAAACAGTTTCAAAGATATTCAACTGCAAAGTTGAAAATACTGCAAAAAAGACGGACGACAGGGGTGAGCCTATAAGCCCAAATTGACTGGGCTAAAAATGACTGGGGACAAACGTGTGTACGTTTAGAGTTAGTGCGCGACTACAATATCGCCAATTTAATTTGCGACCAAATTGGACAAGTAAAATCTAAAGGCACGATATTGCAATCTTCCCATTAGTATATATGACCTTGCAAAGATTCTTTCCATGCTGAACATACAATTTTTGGAACTTGCAGGGCCTTAAAGGTCTTGACTGGTTGTCAATTACAAACATTTCAAAATTCTTATACACAGCAAGTGGAAAGAGGAGGAGATATGTTACAAACAAAAAGTAATATTAATCTGTTAGTCCAATATGAATGAATGCCAGATTAGTTTAAATTGAACGAAATGGATTTTAAGCTAAACCTCCAGGGCCTGCATCTCGCTGGCAACGGATCTCCTGTGCTATAAGGGACCCATTAAAGTCGTCAAGCTGTTATCTCTGTTTTTGAAACATGATACTGATGAACCTATTGAACCTGTAGTGTTTATAGAGTGTGATTTTGCTATTCAAAAATTTTTAAAATGCATTTAAAAGTGACAACCTTTGGGAAGACATTAACTAAAAGGTCCTAAAGTTTAGAGCAAAATATTTGCCTTGTTATTTGGGTTGTATTACGTTTAGTTTTCGGATTTAAATGCTGTAGAAAAAGGTCAAAATATTCAGAGTATATTTTGCCAAGTTTTTGTAGATATGTTAGTTTTCTGAATTTTAAACGAGATCCGCAGGTAAATGCGAAATACACAGTTGGTTGGTAAAAACTTTGGTTGCATCAGCTTCCGGGATAAATAGAATAGGATTTCGTAGAGCAACCACATTAATTGAATTAGATTAGAAGGGTTGGTGTATTTAACATTGGAGCTGAAGTTATTTACGAAAAAGTTGCAGCAAATTCTTGAATGTATGTTGAAGTAGTGACTTTACATATTTGCTACCTTACGGTTGTCTCTGTCAGTTTTGGTGTGAAAATTTATTTTGCAATAGGTTATGAATAAGAAAATCTTGAAGGAAAACCCTGTCTTAGTATTAATGGATTTAAATTTTATCAAACACTGGGTTTAAGAGATCTTCACTAATTTACAAAGTCTCTTTTAGTGTGAAACCTTGTGGGAAGCCTTTGTAAGACTTTTTAAGTTTGTAGTACGAAGGATTCACTTTATATCTTCGAATCTGCGAGTGTTCAGTGTGTGGTATACTTTTAATGGGATGGACTGGAATAAAATATTTCAGGTGCGGATTGAGTTCTAATATGGATTATTTTTGTAGTGGGAAACAGTTGTGAAGGTTCTGATCAGTAATGAGGACAAAAGAATTTAATAGGCCCCAGAGGAAACCCAATTTTTCGTTTATTGCAATTGAAAATTGTCTAATAGTTTAATTTACTATCTGACACGGATGATGATGATTGATTAAAGGTAGGTGGATGAATAATGGCCAATTGAAGGAAGAAGGAAGGTCGAAAAACCAGGGTTGTCGATGATGGGAAGATTACATGAGAGCCATCGAGGGACCCCTTCGTCGACCTCCTCTAACTTAAAGTCCCGGACGATTCCTTACAAGTTGAACTTCAGCTTGTTCAACGCGCTTGTTCACGTCGTCCAACTCCTGGAGGGATTTGTTGAACTTGGCCAAGTTGAGTATTTTTAGAACTTATTTGTTTTTCTATTTCCTGGAAATACAAATTAGTGCTCACACTTAATAGATTTCATATCCAATGAAGCATGACACTTAATTTCACCCTTACCATATAAGAAACCGGGCAAACTTTCAATACCGAATCTGCTTTAAACATTTTTATCTCAAATCACTTTTAAAGACCAGAACGATTAAAAGCAAAATACACAACAAATTAGTACTCGCAATAATCTTTTGAAAATTGCATTCAGCAATCCGATTACAAGAATATTTTGCTTTCCTTAATGTGGGTTTTTGCATGTCCTAGGAGTGTAAGTCCTGCAGTGAATGCAGGACTGCAACCTGCAGTCTTCATCACTTTACAACTACTCAAGTAGGAAGCCCCCATTTATATTCAATGTTCGTAGTCAAGACCCAATTCCCGGAACAAATCTACATTATGACAAAACCCCTACTAGAGGAATAAATGTAGATTTATTAGGGAAAATCCCTAAAAAACTTATGGTTTAACAACTAAAATACGACCAAGTCCTTAAGTATCCACTTCACTCTTTGGCGTACAAAACCCTTCTGCCTCTCTCAGGCGTCTTTTCCTTGTTCCTCCTCGAGCACGCTGCCTCCTTGCTCCCCCAGCGGCGTATATTAATCCGCAACTCGATAACCCGTCTCTTTTTATTCGGCGGCAGTCCTGCTAGAGTCAGTAGGAATGAAGCAGATCTCCACCTGTTTTTTTAAGCTTCTCAGTAAGCTTCAACTCAACAATTTAAAGTCATGATGGAATTTAAATAGTTCGAGCACCCTTTACCTTTATTTTTAATAAATTCTTACTAAATAGAAAACGCAGATGACGACTTTTCGTTATTTTTTTTGTATCGTATTTGGAGATCTACAGGGAAAGCCACAGAACTCACCCATTAAATCTTTTCGAGGCGTCTAATCAAATATCCTTAATTTGGTGAAAGAAACTTCACCAAATTAAGCATATTTATTTTCTTTTCCTTCCACTAAGTAAAAGGTATATCAAACAGTAGGGTGTGACTGGATATATTTATAAAACTTCCGAATCAACCCTGAAATGTATTTCCAACTCTTCCCTCCTATCGATATGAGACACATTCTCTAACCGAACATTATTATCCAACAACAAAAAATGAGGAAATATGAATCTTCTATGAACCAAGAGCGATATTAAAAAAACACTTCATATCTCAATATAAAATGAATATAAAAAGGGACTCGTGTCTACAAGGTTTACAATTTGATACATTTTGCATTTTTTTCTTCAGAAATGTAACCATGATGTACTTCAATGTTCTTCCTCACATTTGATTTTTAGGGAGATATTAAAGATCAAGTGAGAAATTGAGAGAGGGAGAGCGGGGAAAAGGAAAATTTACAGGAGAGAAAACATGTACAGCAATTCATATCTGAAATAAAACGTACGACTTATGCATCAAGAGATAAGTTCGGAATATATTTTTTGGAGGAGCTTACTTATTACAAATTAGAAATAATAGAGCCCAACGTTACAATAGATATGATCCCTTTGGTTTAAACAATATCCGGTGCATAGTACAAAGTCCTTCTGCTGTTAAACTGGTCCCGAACATTTTTCCGAATGAATAAAGAATGTGCAAGTGTATTATAATCAATAAACACAAATGTACAACAAACAAAATGTTTTATACTCGGAAGAAGTTTTATTCCATTGAAATATTCACGAATTTATAATCTAAATTTTTAAATAGCATCAACATCCTGCAATTTCTCCTTAGCAATAACTACAGCTTAACAAAGCATTGTAAGATAAATGCTTAATAGTAACTGATTGTTTTTACATTAACTTCACGAAACAAAACGGTTTTAACATACAGGGAAGTTTTTGTTCGAAGGCAAATATTTAACACACTAATAACATTTATAGATGAAAATCATAAACAAGTAAACCAGAATGTTAGGTTTGAATGAACAGAATGAAATCTCAAGAAATTAACAATTACACTCACTTTTCATGAATTGTTGAACAAGTCATTCTACTTTGAAGGAATTGTGTTACATGAAACCCACTGTCACCCTGCACATGCACTTCAATATTAATACCTTGATCTGTGTGGACGGCATCATTGCTCCAATTTAGAAATCCAGGCCAAATAAGGGACTCCACTCCTTTAATATTCTGGAGCACAACCGCCATATGAAGCAGCCCACCATTGGTTACTTGAGTCTTAAATTCACTCCAAACTTGATGAGTATCAGCAATGAGGGAGGCATCATCGGGACCATGAACCTGATTCCATGAACCGAGGAAAGCTGTCACAGGGTCGTTTGACATATATAAAAACTCCTTCGTATGTTCATCAATCTTTGTGAAGGGGTGTAGATCTTCTTTAAATAATTCTGTGTTCTTTGACTCCACTAGTCTGAGATGCTCCAGTAACCGCTGCCACTCCCAAAGAGTTGTGTAATTGAATTTTCGAGCAATATTCTTGACAGAATTGTGCTCTGTCCCGTCACTTCCACTTACAAGGAAATCTCGTACTTTGTTTTGAAAGAAATTTATTTGACTTTTAGTTAGTTTTGATTGAATATTGTGTAGAACCTCCACCGGCATTTCTACAAGCAAGCTTCTGGATTGGTTAAGTACTCCTAATGCCCAGTTTAATTGCAATGTCAACGAAGATTGGCTATCAGTAAAAATATTCATGTAGAGATTAGTCACTACGCCTATCCAACAGGAAACAGGACTACTCTCCTTTAAATATTTTCTGCTTTTTCGGTCGTGATTTGCACGCTCACACCACTTTCTGAGAACACCTTTATCCGTAAGAACTTTTTTCAGTTTGTTTCTAGATACGATTTTAATGAGGAGCGTTGTTACCCCATCCATATTCTTGCAGCTGACTGTTTCAACACAACTTTCAACTATAGTTTCCCAACCAGAATGTTTATCTAGAGATCCTTTAGCAGCGTTCACACCAATAAGTCGTAGTACAACTTCCCCAAGAGATAGTTCTTTCAATCTGAATGATGAATCAAATTTTGACTTGTGTCCTAGTGACTTTATAGCCGCGTTCTTTACATCCTCTTGCTTGGCACTTAGAAGCATCTTATAAAATATACAAGATGACCCTAACGGCGATTTCAAACTCCTTACAAGTTTCTTAATCCCATTAAAACATTCAGGGTTTACAACACTCGCCAGCACTATTGACTTCATGCCAACAAACCATTCGTATGGAGTGAATTCCACACGAGATTTTTCTTGCATACGCTTAAGTACTTTGTTAACTTGTTTTGTAGATCCATACCGTACAATCCAATCCAAGTATTTTGTCGGAATATCATTAATCTCCTCAAAGAAGCTAAAGTCATTGTACGATAACACACTCTGAGCAATATTCAGGTTTGTGGACATGGGTGGTCCATAACATACACTACATCCTCGTAGGGAAAGCTTTTCAAGCTTTTGAAGAAGTTTTACAAACTTATAATTCTGTTTTTGCCTCTTTAAAACTTCTAATAATGTCTTTTCTATCAGCTCGCTGTTTTCTTCGTAACAGAAAAGCAGTTTCTTAAGTGCAAAATCACAAGAAGCGTTACTGGCTTCAAAAATAGTCAAACCATTGTCATTGTTGTAACGAAAGCGAAAATTGACGATATCACCTACGATTCCCCAAGCTCTCAAAACTTCTTCAGGCTTTTCACCATATATATCACTAATCCTTGTTGTCTCATGAATAAAATTATTATATAGTTCCTCCCGGGTAAGTGTGGTTGCAAACCACCAGCACAAGTCTACACTTTGGAGAACTTTTCGCATTGATTCTACGTCTAAGTTAAGCAGGAATTTTTTCAAGTTAGCTGTACCTGAGTAGCTTACAATAGTTTTCCTCATTTCAGGACAGAAACCATTCTTGTTGTTGATAAGTAAATCTCCTATTTCTTTGAAATCATTAAATGCTGCTGTGATTTCCTTAAGAGTTAAAAACTCGAGAAGTTTTTCTTTATGTCCGTAGAGAACAAGACTCACAATAAGTTTTTTAGTTGCGCCTGATTTCCACCTGCGAAATCTTTTAACTTGTCCAAAAACAGTCTCTCTCACCCATTTTTTCTCCTGACTAAAGATCCATTGACAGATTAGGCCCTTATCTACTTCCAGGTCTTTCCTTATTAGATCCATCCAAGTATTCCATACTTCTTCATCTTGGTCATGTCCTTCAAAGCTTGGGAACAACTCAAATACTTCTTTTCTGAGACATTGGAATATTTTCCCTCTGAAAAGAGACTCCACAGCCGTTTGTTTGTCATTTGAATACTTCAACCATCCCGAATTCACTTGTAGCAGCCTAGTAGATATTGCTACGTCTACAGGTTGTTGTTGGATATTTTGCATCGCGCCAGATTGTTCAAAAGTATTGGCAGCATCCAAAATCAGGTTTTCCACATTGTGATGTTTCTTGAGGTCATAAAGTTTTGCAAAAACACGGTTTCTATGTCTTTTCTCGGTAGTATGTTTATCCAGGAGCATCTTAGCAACAAAGTACTCCGCAACGCCTTTGTGCTCAAATCTTAGGTTTTTTAACTCTCCAACCAATACTCCATAGCAGACCAAGTCTTCATCGTCTATATCAGGAAACACTTTCAAAGCAAAAGAGTCATCTATTAGTGTTTTCAATGCATGGTAATAATATCCGATTAGGCTGGACTTCATAGCATTTTCTACATCCTTCTTTGTCTGAACATCGTCTTTTCTTTGTCGGCTTTTCTCTTCTGCATATCTTGTGTGTTTTGCTTGAACAAACGAATCAAACAGGATAAACCGGGACTCATCAATACAATTGCCTGTCAGTCTATTCCTAATTAGTTCAGAGAAAAGCACAAGATTAAGTGGGTTGGACAACAGAGCTGATACCTCATTTTGTCGTGAAGGAAGCCTTATTAAATATTCTTCTGCCTCTGTGCTTGTGAACTCCAATGAATCCATTTGTTTTACCAAAAAATCTCTTTGTTGCTCAAAATGAAAAGGAACAAAGGAGAATTCTTCATAATCCATGGCATGATCCCTTAGCAATCGTAATGTCAAGTCTTTCAGGTGCGGCCGTGTTGTAATTATGACTTTTTGTAAGATACAGCATCCATGATTATTGTGATCTTGACGTTGGAGATGTCTGATAACATTGTCAAGGATCAGATTAACTTGTTCTATAGCAATTTCATCCAAACCATCCAACATAAGGTGCACTGCAACTTCTGGTGTACCTCGCAAATCTTGCAACGTAGGTATAAACTTTGATAGGAATTGCTTCAAATCTTCGGTTCCTTCAATACTTGCTATTTCTGATTGTACAAGCTTCAGGTTAAGATTTACGATAATTCTATTACCATGAATATTTTTTCTTAAGATATTCTCCATGTATGTCAAAGCAGAAGACTTGCCACTACCTGGAATGTCTGAGAACACTTGAATTTTTGCTGGATCATTTCTGAGCACAAGATTATCAAGCGTCTCGGTTGTATCTTTCAAACATCTTGTGTGGAAAAATTTGTTTGAGGAAATATTCGGATTCCACCACAAACGACTGCTTTTAATATTCCGCACTACTTGCCGCACCAAAGGGATCAATTGCTGCTTTGTCATCTCTCCCTTGCAAGATATATAAGACGAGTCAAAGACCCATGATAGGATAAAATCATCTTGAAGCGGTTTAAACAGCACACTTGCACTTTGTTCATATTCACCAGTAATACCTTCGAACTTTCCTTGACCAAAAATATATGTTTCTTTGGACCCGTGAAGAAATTCTTTTTCTTCTTTGCTTAGCATGGAAACAGAAAACCTTTTCAGATCGGGTAAACAGGTTTTTCCTTGTTCGTTCCAAGTGTTAAATATCCACTCCAACCAGGATACATTAAAATCTGTTATTTGGTATTGCACTACATTTTCCTCCAGATTTGTTGTTGGGTATTTGTTGAACAGACGTATAATGGGACTTTTTGCGTGAGTGTCATATCCCAACGGTAATCTTCGCCACCAACTGCACACATTTGAATAAGCTGTTAACAGGAACACCGTCCCAATTGTTTTCTTGTGGGAGTTGACTAAGTTTGGATGAAAAATATATGTTTCAACTGGAAGAACTTCCAAGTTAATATTTTGGAAATGCAAATCGTGTTCTGGGCACAAGCTTAATTTCATTTTCTGGAGAAACTGAAAGGCACCTGGAGAGTCAAACGCCACAGTGTATGGGGGAATGACCTTTCTGAAGTTTGAAGGGTCCTTTGTAACAAACATGCTCTTCAAGGGGTGCTTGGTTAAGTACATAGTTGAAAAGCATGTGATTTGGGCTAACCATGCCCCTAATGAGTGGCCGGTGAAAAAAATTTGATAGTCATTTTCTTTTCCAAATTTAGCAACTTCATATGCGAATGTCATGGCCGCAAGAGTGTGTGATGTAACTTGGTTGCAGATAACTCCCGTAAAATCTACTAACTTGGAACCAAAGTTCTGCGTTCCTCTGTGACTGACAATGATCTGCCGTTTTTCTTTGTTTATGTAGGCTATTCCATTGTACCCATTCCACCAGGAAGCAACATTTGCTTTCACCAGGAATGTAAAGCCTTCTGGAGTATCCAGTTGCTCGTCATTTCCAAAAGAAAATTCCCCATTCTCCTTATGATCATAATACGCAATGGTAGCATAATAAAGAAATGTCTTTAAGGAGGGAAATTCGACTGTAGATTCACGAAATTGATGTTCTTCTATTCTTTGGTATTCTGCATTGTTGTAGACATTATTCCATTCGTTCCCCGACATGAAAGATGCCTTGAAGTATGGATAAGTTTTTTTGCCATACCACATAACGTGAAGTGTGTAAATGGGAGCAAAGACGATGAAGATATATTTGGCACCTTCAATGCAAGCTAAGATTGCAGCTTTGTATATTATGCTGAGCATTGAAATAATCAACTCATGTATGAGGAAATTGATATCTATACGATTGAAGTAAATATCTTCCACTTCAAAGTTGTCTTCTTCCATCAGGTTTTTCAAATTTTGATACGGAAATTCAGGAAGTGCACACATCTTTAAAAAGATATAAATTACACATTTGTCAAACTGGTTTACAAAGCAGAATTGTGCATGAATTATACACGGCCATTTTTAACAATCAGCAGATTTTTTAATCTAAATATGCACACTGAAAAAGTAAAGCTCTTTATTCTACTAGAAGGAAACCGTGGCGACTACAATCGCATAAAATCTATCTATTCTATTCAACATGAACAAAGACTTGTCTGCTGAGACACGACAGGCTTACGTAATACTAAAGTAAAAAGTCAACCAGACCAGATGCAATTGTCCAGAGTTACTGGAGAAACAAGACGACTCTACACGAGATAAAGAAATGACAACTTGTGTCTTAAAGTATCATTAAACATCATCAGTTACTGGCAACCCCGTGGACTCGTCATCGTTACATATGCAGTCACAGGAAAAACAAGAGAATTTCAACATGAACCTCTGATGACTTTTATAACTCGTCACCAAATAACTGACTATCTTTGCAGCCTTCCAGCGGCCTCATCTTCATCGCCACTGTCAACGTCCATTCAGTCCATAACAAAATATTTACCCTGCGTAATCTACTTTGAGAAAGCTTGTAATATTCATTTACCAGCAAACAGTTTTAACATAATACTTCTTTGCATCACTGCTCAGTGTAAGGATAGCAAATCAATCCTTGGCTGTTGCTGTTATCGAGAACCTAATTAATATGCATTGGGCAAACACATTACTTCCTCTCAAGTAAAAAAATGTGCCAGTCAGGACTTTTATATATTACAGTTTTAATTACCTCCGGATTATTTTAACCTCCATGACAACTACAATGACCCCTTTCTGTTATCAATCAACTCTCTCATTTCCACTCCAATAATCGAAGTGTCTAAGCGTAAGGACAAACTACTGGATCTTTTAATAGTAAATAATGTTAAAAGCATTTTAATCTCCAATGTCTACGATGCCTTTATCGCTAGCCATAATGTTACAGGCACGTAGTCAGCGTACGCATCCACCGCAACCTAAATCTGAGCTCACTACATTTAGTTTCTGTAACTTTCACAAAATATTTAATTGCCTTGTTAAAGAAATCTTTAGTAACTCTATCTCCTGAAACATATGTGATACTCCTACCGACTCCTCGCTTATTGCTGCACAATTAACGTCCTTCTTTTCCCATAATGGTCCTATAATCCAGAAATCCTTTTAATGCGGAGGTAACAAATTTACGTTTTGCAAGTAACAACGAATCTCATAAAAACGCGTCTCAAGCTGTACAACAATTGCACAAAGTACACCACCAACGCTTCTGGTTTGGCAGCGCTTCGTGTTACCCCTTATGACTCCCTTAATTATGTCCCAAAGTGATTCATTTTTGCATGCAATTTCCTTCCGTGTTTGAATTCATTTGCCGATTCGTTAACCAGTGCATTGTCACTGAATAAATCCTGTACTCAAAAAAATCTCTTGAGTTGTTCCAGTGTAAACAATTTCCCATCCTCGAAGTCCCAATGATTACAGAGATACCCCAACCTATACTCACAAAACTTTCTGATAAGTGCCCCAACTAACACAACTTTTTGAGCAACATGATCTCATGTGTAAAGATCAATTCTGCTTTAGAAGAAGCTACTTTACGGCACATGCCCTCTTTAGTATTATTGACTTCATATAGGAAAGTTTATCGAACAATGAAGTGTGCTTAATACGCTTATTGTCTGACCTACGTACAGCTCTCAATAAAGACGTCGATGATGTTTTATTTCTCTAACTAAGTAAAGTGGTTTAGTGATAACTCTCCACTTATCTCCTCCTTAATCTGCACATATTGTAATGGTGAAACTATAACCTCATCAACTTAAGTGACCTCGCTAGTTGTTCCACAAGGAGCATGCTTGTCATGCTTACATTTTGCTATTCTAATAAATAATTTACCCACAGTTTTGAAGCATTGAAAGGTCACTATGTTTAGAGATGTCACGAAACTAGTGTTTAAGGGTCCAGTAAACAGTAAACACGATCAAAAATCTGGTCAGTGAAATGGAAGACGACTTGCTTAGTGTACCTAATTGGCTTCATGACACTAAACGTGCATTTAATGGAGACAAAACTAATAGTATCTGGCATGTCTCGTTCAATTAACAATTTATCATCTGTTAAAGATAAATCATTAAAAGGTGACCTCAGTGAAAAGTGAAAGGGTTTTAAAATCCATAGGGTTGTTCCTTGGGTGAACATTATAAACGAGTTAGTCAAAAATGTTTCTATATGTAAGACAAGCTTCAACCGCTCCAGTATGTCTTTGATTAAAAACTGCTTTTAACTATTGTGGATAGTAAAATATAGGCTTATATAATATATATAATGTGGACGCAATGCATTTTTCGTATCCTGCCTAATGCAATTTTTTCTCTCTCCGTATGGGGTTTACACAGGGAGCACGCAAAATTTAGCATTTAGTGAGATACGGAATTTTCACTTTCCTTCTCCGCTACACCCACCTACCACACCCCCACCTCAGCTGTAGTGACTTAATCATGAGTATCTTGCTTAAAACCCCGCATGGGGAGAAACCTTGACACCGTTTATTAGTTAAGGGTCAAAGGTCACACTTTGGCAAAAAATGTTTATTTTGTCTTTAAGCGTCCAAAGTGGCTCCATTGTTAGTTACAATCGAGAATAGCACATATAAATATCGCCAAAGAATCTTATTGTCACATAACAATCGAATACTTGAAGCTGCATGGAATTCAACGCCACTATGTACTTCCTAATCATCCTTAACATTGATAAGGATCTTGCGAATTTTGGGAATGAGAATGATCTTATGAAAATCTATAACGAACCGAATGTATTTTCAAACTTAAAATAAAGGCATGGATTTTCTATTGATAATATATTGACGCGGAATGATCAATAATGGTATTCGCCAGTAATTTTTCTTTAGTAGCAACTCAGAAATACTGCTGCAATTATGTTATAATATTAAATACAAATTATCATGAACTTATCCTGACAATTGGTGAATCTTATACAATCTTCATTAAATTGGATTTCGTTGTAATAAATTGTGTGTAGTAGTGTGCAAAATAAACTAAACTTCGGCATTACAGTATTTATAAGGCAAGAGCCATTGAATTCAAATCCGTATGTCAAAGTTGTTAGTATTTTTTGACAACCTTAGAACACTTTGCAGGGATACAGAACTGTTGTTTAAACATTTTCCGGTCATTGAATGGACCGGCTGGGTGTTTGTATTCAATGCTTGTTTTAACCATACAATTAAAACTTTGAAAATATACTTTAACTACAAAAACATGAATGTGAATCTGCGTATAAAAATGTGTATTGTTTTTATTTTTCCTACATAGATAAAAATGGTAAAGTTGCTAATTTCTATCCCTGAATTTGATATGTACCAGTTATTCTGTTATCATTATATATCAAAGGTCTAGCTGTTCCGTTACCGTGCATGTTTCATAGGTTGAGTTTATAACTATGCTAACAAATACCAATCACCTATTTCTTGCTATTAACCAGTGTTTACTTAAGTCAACCATACCTACCAGATCATTTTCATAACAAGTCTAGTTTGCTCATCTATTCACTACTGTTGTAATGCATTGTACAACCTAATATTATTTACATTCATTACACTTTTTCTTATAGATTTTTTAGGTCAACCCAAAGGTCCTAATTACTCTGTAAATCTTATTCTTCGATGTCATTTCTCGTAACGTCTCGCCTACTACTTTGTTCCCGTAAGCCTGGTTCCCTATTATTGTGTATGTGTTACTAATATTTGACCGTTTAAAAGTGGATTGGTATACTGTATCAAGGTAATATTGTTGTACATTGTAAAATACTAATACTTTGTAATTCTTATTCTATCACTAAATCTGTCCATTAAAATACTCAAGAGTTTACCCACTAATAAATAGATTCATTACCTCTTTCACACCCACCGGCACACCTACAGTTGCAAAAAAGCTGCTCTATGAATAATTTGAATCTTTTTCGTTCAGAGGACTCTTAGAAAACTTTAAAAAAGTAAATCTACCTTTCTTGCAAATGTTTTACGTAAAAACTTTGAAATAACTTACCGTAACTCGAGTTTGAAAAACTAATTTTCTTTCCAAAATATGGCCCTCCTAGTTGATTGATTGGTTGGTAAATTACAGTCCACTGATAACCATATTTTAAAGGAGCAAAGAATAAATAAGGTGTGCTCTGCGTTTTGTAAATGGCACACAAAACATTTAGCACTTAAGTTACATAATTATGCAGGGGCGTACTCTTATTGTTTAACCAATACATGTGAAATAGAGGATGTGCAATATTTGCTTTGCGAGAACTACACAGTTCATTCAAGTTGTTGCTTCACGGTAAATTATAATTTCACATATTATACGGTACTCTTTCAGTTTTGTTGGCGAATTGCTGTAACATATAGTGCATATGATGATCACTATGAGTGTAATAGATCACAGATTCCAAGCAAATAATGCCACCATATTGAAACACTTCCTGCTCAGCATTTACATATAATATTGATATGAATTTTGTCTCATATCAACCCATCGTTTAGTATTCACATTAACACTATAATGGAAGGCAACCTTAATTAAAGAACTTATTCTAGTAATCAATTAATTGTTCATTTGCAAACAATAATGAAATCTAATAATATAAAATATAAACTACTTAAAAATACAAAATTCACCATTAGTTTTTTCGAACCTTAAAACAATCTTCTCAATTTTCATAAATTATGGTCATCATATTGTATATCATAAATGGTAATTGAATTAATTACGTGATTCATTCATTAACCACATGCTATGGACATAGTTCAGCGTTTATGTGAACTTATCCATACTCGAACACAAATACCATATATCATGATATACTACGCGTATATTATAAAGACACAGGACAAAATGACATGCTTCGAAATTTTAAGGCAGCAGGAAACAAAGTTAATGTAGAGCACACAAAACTTTATGTAGTGTACCTTTACGCTTTGTGTAGTGATCTTGACAGCAAGTATGATATAAATGATAACGTACTTTCACTTGTCATCCCTTAGGTGCAAGAGTTTGATTTAAAAAAATTTCAAACCGTTTGCAGACATAGTATTATGGGGAACACTTAAAAACAATCTGGGAAATTGTTGTACAACTATTTGTAAGCAATTGTGTCACTCTTGGAGTAGTTTGTGTTAAAATCTACAATAAACAATCTTCGTATGCTTAGGATACTAACTCTTTCAAAGAATTGCAGAATTTTAAAAATTTATTTCATGTTCATGATAAAACAAAGTAATCAGATCCTCTTGTACTAGAATTCGTAGGGCATTTCTACAAAGTACTTGTTTCCTGAATAGGTGTGACGTCGTATTTAGATGACTCTTACATACCATTTTGTCCATCAACCAACATGCGCAACAACGGAGACAGACAGCATGACATCAAATATACTTCTGGCCGAAAAAGCTGTCCAGGAACGCAATACTTGATCTGAATTTGAAATTATAAATACGATAATGAATTTTTAGTGAATGTTATAACCATCTAATACAACACTATATGAATTTTGATGTGAACTGTTAACGTGTGTCCGTTACGCATATACTGATTTTTACAAATAATTAATGAATACTAGAACAAAACAGCTAATAGTTATCATTCAATTATCCTAGAACGCTCTTTTTAAATTTGAAGAGAAACTGTGTATAATAATTCTTGCTGATTTAAGGAGTCCTTAAGAGTTAATCAGGCTTACTTCTGTAAAGAGGATTCCGGGCCCCTAAAATAGATAAGAATGTATAATCAGGTGGATTGACGCATATTTCATACGTAGTATGAGCTTTGAATAATTCAAATAAACGATTCATTTTGCGCTTAACTACTGAGAGCTCTTGTATATTGAAACTGATAAGACATTACATCGTGGTGATATGTGCTTGTATTATGAACAATGCCTTGCTGCTCTCTGGCACTTCCGATCCTGATTCAGATAAGAACCTCCAACTCATACTTAACTTATCAGCATTCGCAATTCACTTCATGCTGTAACTGTTAAAAATAAGTCTCACTACATCGCAATTCGCAATTACAACTCCTGAAACACTCTCAGGAAGCAATTCAAACTTCAAAAATGGCTGGAATAACGCCAACTTTGAAATACGTACCTACAAGTGTACTCAAGCAGAGCTGGGACCTCAATAACCCTCAAATCAGTGAGAATTCTAATCCCAGCACCAGCGCCAAGAAATCGTCATTGTCGCCTTTCTGCGCAGAGGACCTTACTGTAAGCATTCGGCCATGCAGTGACTTAGTGAACTTCCCATCTCTCAAGTGTTCCGCACAATTGTTGACTGCATCAGACCTTAATGGAATCTCCAAATCACATTCTACAGACATTTTGTGCAATGACAGAAGTTCCATGCTTGAGGGCTTCCACTTTCTTGCAGAGGCAAAGTTCCCAATGAAAGGAAAGATACTTTACTATGGAAAAGCCTTCATCAATAAAGAAAAATCCCAAGTTGTTGTAAGTCATACAGTCAACCATGATCTCCATCTGAATGTACAAAATGTAGAGGACATCATCAAAAGCCAAACGAAGGACTTAGTGTCCTGTGCTGTTACATTTGCTTATGATGTGCTGCAATTTGTAATGACAAACAACTATTCCCTGTTTTTCACTGGACATTCAATCGGAGGTTGGCTTGCACAAATAACTTGCTTCACCACAAAGCACATGGATTTAAATTCAGGCCAATTTGTTTTACTATCTTGTCCCTTGGATTCCTTTTATCCTTACACTGTCGTGTTTGACTCACCAAATGCTTACGAGTTCCTCAAATCAATCACTGACTTTTCAAAAGAAACCAATGTGGAGTTCCTAACTAATTTGCATCTACCAGTTGAAAACTTCCTCTTCCATTCACACCCACTATCATCTGCAGTAAACAAAGAATGTCAATTATCTACCGTTTACTTTACTAATCTAACCTTGAACAGTAAAGATTTCTCTTCATATCCTGTGGCTCTTCTCAAAACAATTCACAACATGGATGAACATGATGCAGTTAAGTATATTGTCTCGTATAATAAGCGTACAGTCCATCGTTCATTTTGGAAATACCTTTGGGGTAAACCAGACTCATCCCAGTTGCAATTTGTTCCTGCAAACCCAAAACGATTCAGTATGACTCACATGCTTAGCAAAGATGAACAAGACTTTGTAACAAACGCCCATAAATTATTTGCTGGGTCAGGAAAATTCACAGGGACAAATCATGGTGATGAATGTTTTGCTAATTGGTTAGTGACAAGAGCCACAATTGACTGGAATATATATGTTGATGAAATAATGGAACAAACATTTCTGGAATGTCATGTGCTCAGTAGACAAGAGTTCATTCCTCGATTGCGTCAAGTTGTCCAGAGCTTTAATCACCGGAAAACTTTATGGTGGGATTCAAATGAAACAACTGAACTTCCAAGTGACAACATAGATAGACATTTCTGTAGAGCATCAGAAGTTCTAACGGAAAGGTTCCCAGAGTCATTTTCAATGGAAGAAATTCTAAATAATGAAACTGAGAAGCTGTTTCTTCTTGTGGATAATCCAGGTGCAGGTAAGTCGTGCGCCTTAAATCAAATCGAGAAACTCATTAAACTCAAGAACAAAGAGAAAACTGTTGCTCGCGTTAATCTGTGCAAATTAAATGATAAGTTTCAACACGGATTAATCTCTGACATTGAAACATATGGGAATATTTTGAGCAAACTTGCTCCAGAAATTCCATGGGATCAGTTGCAACATTCCTGTACAAATCCAACAGTGAAAGGTTTAAAGACATATCTATTAATAGATGACCCTGGAGAAAGTTTGAAAAAGAACGAAGAACAAATAGTTCGAAACTTGCGCTTGCTCCTAGAAGCACCTGAAGGTGTCCCTGCCTACCTAAAACCTATGGTAATTATAGCTTCTGATTCAAGGTCCGTCCAGGAAATGGTTGAAAAAGAGTTTAGTACAATTGAAACTTTTTCCTTGCTGCCATTGAGCTTTGATCAACAAAATGCCTACCTCGTCAAGCACGTTGAAGGTGTTCTATTAATAGAAGACTTACTACTTAAACTACCAAAGTTCATGACAAAAGAATTGTTGTCAAATCCATTTCATCTTAAAGAATTTGCAAAATTGCTCCGTGCTCGTGGGGCAGAGAAGATTGGAGCTGGTGGTACAGTAGAAGACGTCAATGTATTTCTGGCATACACTTTTATAATTCAAGCCCAGCATGAGATGTATCTACCTCGGAGTGTGAAGAATATCCCAAACAAATTGTGGGGAAACAAGGAGCTGTCAATTCAAGATCACAAAAGGCATTACTTTTTCTTCGCACTACGAGAAATGCTTTCAACTTGGAGTGAATCCCAATCTGTGTTGGAAGAGCAATTGCAATCCTTGTTGGGACAGGAACCTACACAAACAAGATTCAATTTGATTAAGCCTTTTAAAATTGTCACCCGGGTTAACAGTTGTGATGGAGAAAATCTTACTACACAGTTTGTTTATCGAAGCTATGCAGAATACTTCTATGCGTGGTTATGTGAAGAAGTAGATAAGAACTTGAAACAGACGCTGCTTAATGCTGTGAATGACTCCGACCCGCTTAATAACGTGGAAACATTCCTTGAATCGTCAAACAATCCTAAGAGAAATGCTTTTTTATCCTTCATTTCATGTCAAAAAATCTTACAACAAATGACTCCAAGACACGAGATTAACCATCAGGTAAGTCGTGAAAGAAATTTAAACTTCAGCATATTTCACTTAAACATTCATTAGCTATTCTATGAAGTCTTGGTTCAAGTGCAATCTGACAATTAAATAAATATCGTAGTGAAGGGAATTAATATTGGATTAATTCGAAGTGAGCAGTCGAGATAACGTCAGGCTATTTTTCACAAAACAGCACTAATAAAAAAATTCCTGTTTTCATGCAAACGTTTTCCTTCCTGGCTTCCAATTGATGGCGTTGAACCCAATTTGCGTAGTTAATATTTATCATTTTTATACAGTCTTAATATTCGTATATTGAGAAAGTATATGAACATTGTTCCAATAAGTAAATGGGGATTCATATTTAAAAAGGCAACAGAGGGTGGACAAGAATTTTTTGGACAGTTTGGTTTTTTTCTGTACTATCTTTAAGGAACAAGCATTAAGCTTAGTATTTAAATTTAAGTACTCCGAAGTGTGTTGGTTGGAAAAAACTTGTAGGCTTTATTGAACAGTGGAAAACATTTAGTGGTAAATCTCACAAAACGTAGCTGAGAGGAATTTTTGGCAGACAATTTTGGTTATTTAGCTTCAAACATCAAGTAAAAAATTATTTGAAAGGAGGTGTGTTTAACAAATAAATAATTATAAACTAAAGAAATATTCATTTATATAAACAAAAATATAAAATATTTTCTCGCACAGAAACTCTTATAATGCAATTGCAAAAATGCACAAAGCATGAATGTATGAAATATCTTAAATTATCCTATGGAAGCTTCACTAATACAACTAAAATATACCTCATTATGGGTTTCGCAACTCAAACACAGAATGTGCTAATAAATGTACACCATTGTTTAAAAAATTCTTGACCACCCTTTGTAAATGACATACCAGAGATATGTATTAATTCTCGTGAAAAAACTTAAGTAAAATAACATGAAACCTATATTACATGAGTTAAAGGTCAATGTTGACCAAGTTTTTCCTGTTTAAAACAGATTATATATGTAGCCAGTAATTATCAATTCTAAAATAACATTTTAATTCCATACAGTTGGAGACTAACCACTCCGTGTCCAACAAGATTTCCGAACAAGTGTTAGAAGTTGAAGACCAGAGAAAAAAGTCAATGGCTTTTGCCAGTTCCAGTAAACCCAAAACAACAAGTTCCAAAGCAAACTTAGGATCAGTTGAATGCTCTAAAAACAAACAAGAACTCACCTCACTTCTTCCAAGGTTCTCGCCGTTACAAATTCGAAACCAAGCTTACGCTTACGATACCAATCTTAACATTGAGTGGTCCACACAAAAGTCGGAAGCACCCAGGCAACCTGTAACTCCTTTAGCCAATTACCCGTCCATCGAAGACTTTATTAAATTTGCTGAACTTGCCTTCTTTGACCACCACGATATTTTAGAAACAAATGCAATCAACAAACGACTCAAAGATATTTCCGAACATTTCGAGCTTTTGGCAATAGGAAAAAACACTTCTTATCTCAATGGATACTTTGGAATAGCCTACGTCCAGAACCAGAAACACCAAATTATCCTCAGTCACTGCGGAACAAAGATGACGAAATTTGGATCATTCCTCACTGACATCCAAGGAATTATTATGAATCAATACACTCCTCAAATCCTTTCTGCCATGGCCTTTGCTCATGAAGTAGCCAAGTATGCCGACGGAAATGGCTACGAATTATTCTTCACTGGTCATAGTCATGGGGCTTGGCTCGCCCAGGTCACGTGCTTTTCCACAATGTACCTTACCGCAAACGAAGGGTACTTCGTACGAAAACTGCCTCCCTATAACAACGTGCGTTGCCGATACACCGTTGTTTTCGACTCCCCTGGGACGCGTCCATTCCTTACAAAGATGAAAGACGACCTCTTTCCTTCGAGTGAAAGCGAGTCCCTGGAGATCAACATCTGCACTCTCCCCGTTGAAGTCTTTCTGTTCCACCGAAATTTTGTTAACACGACAAATTTGCCTGTCGGGTCAGTTTACTTTCTCGACCACATAAAACCCGGACTACAGCCGAGCTTGCCTTGGGGAATAGGGACACATGCAATCACACCTGCCGTGAAGTTCATATCCTCATCCGAGAACTGGAGTAACGCTGTGCGGTGTCAGGTGGTTGATTTTAGAGTCAACAGTAGGCGGCTACTCATATTCCCAAACACACAGGATGAGATAGGGAACACTATCCCCGCTGTTGCAAACCGATTTTCAATTAATCTTTTTAATAAAGACGAGCAGAAATTTCTTGAGCTGGCTAAGATTAACTACCCTCCGGGTTCTTCTGGAGAGTTCGAAGGACTCAACAAAGATGTAGAATTACATGCAAACAGTTTAATTGCCTCGATCGACAGTCATGAGTTCAAGTGGAGACTTTTTGATGAGTTCGGAGGATTCGTTGTAGAATGCGGGGAGTGGAGTCCTTTGGAATTTGTTCCTCTGGTTCGTCAGACACTCAGATGTCTTCAGAAGGGATACCTTTGGTGGAACCCAAGTAAACCTCAACTGCCTCAAAATTACGTAGACAGAAAAGTGTATCAGACAAGAAGTATTCTTTTATCGACACAAAAACTAAAAAGCCTTCCTTTTAACACAGAAGACGAATGTCATTCTGACAAGACTTCAGACGGAAGCATTCCTCAAGACACAAACTGGTCATTCCCTGATCAGGTTTTGAACAGTGACCATAAATTCTTCTTCCTAGTCGATCTTCCCGGAATGGGTAAATCCAATGTGATTACTAAACTGGAAATGGACTTGAGAAATACTACCAACGAGTGCCCAAGGATTATCGTTCGGTTGAACTTAAACCAGATGGAGGACAATCTTCAGGAACAACCGAAAGATGAGGAACCTCTTGACTTTTTCCTCAGAAGATACGTCCCAATTATACCCTTAACTCGTATCGTAAGCGACTCCTCCCTGAATAGCCCCGTGTCCCTATACATTCTCCTTGATGGACTCGATGAAGTGTGTCTGTCCAACCATGCTTTGATGAAGGGGGTACTCCGGATGCTCCATAACTGTCTTTTAAGGAACATTGACAGCAAATACTACTCAAACATACTCCGATTGGAAAAATTGGTCATTACCACTCGTCCACATGCTCGACACGTCATAGAACAAGAATTTGCACTTATTCCATACTCCCTCTTTCCGTTTAACACGGATCAAGTCATCACATTCATCCGAAACGCAGCAGAAGGCACTCAATTGCACCTCAACGCTACAAAACAGTTCCAACTTCTGCCTACGAATATTCAAGAGATAATGTCCAATCCTTTGATGGTCTCCTTATACACAAAATTCATCTGTAAACGTGGTGACGCTCCTTTGTCTTCTCTGAACATTTTCGACCTCTACAAATACTTTGTGATTGAGAAACTTAAGCTATTTGTGATGGAAAAAGAAGAAGCAGATATTACAAAAGCAAAGACAACACGCCGAATAAATTCTCTCTTAGACGACAACCTGCGATATTACTACTTCTTTGCTGTCCAGGAATTGTTGAACCATTCTACTGGATACAGAATACTGGAGTGTGACTCACGAGAACTACTTCAAGAACCAACAAAACATAAAGTGGTCGACCTTCTCAGTCACGGTCTAATTGTTAAACAAAAAGGATCCCAAATTCAATTCAAACACAAGAGTTTTGCTGAATTCTTTTATGCTTTCCTGCTGACCAACCCCTACAGCTGTCAGGCACTCAGGGACGCTCTCTTTACAGGAATATATGAAACCAGCACCCTTACTAACGTGGAAGATTTTGCGCTGGCAGGTTTAGAATACCAAAAGCAATTTTATAACCCTCAGACAAACTACAGAAAGCCTATAACTGTTTCCAAAAAATGGCTTAGAAATTTAGAGCTAGAAGATTGTTCCACAATTCTTGAGAATTTCTACAAAGGAAAACTCTTTGGGTTACTAAGAAACGAGATTTACGACAACGAGACTATTGAATTCAACGAGCCCAAATATTTAAAGGCACATGATATTGATTCATACAACCCAATCATGTTCTATTAGCTTCCTGGATTTGTCCACTAGTTAATTCATTTCCTGTGCACTATGGACCTGTGTTGTATATAAGTTTCCCAATCTGTGTGTTTGTTTCATGGACAGTATGACTCATAATTTGTATATCTACATACACTTACATCCAGTTAGTCAAGATTTCTAAGAAGAATCCGAAGGGTACAACAGTTTTTCTGTCCCAATATCTTTAAATTAGTATATATCCATTGTCTACTCCTATCATTGTTGAGTGTGTGTAAATCAGAAGTTAAGAATATTTAAACCTATTTGAATAATCTGAATTATTGCAGACCTTCCTTACTCTCCGCTCTTCCCTTTATAATTACCATCAACTACCAATAACCACAAAATACTTGTCGTAAGTGCCCCAAACATTATGAATTAACTTTTTGCCTTTACATTTGTATATTATTAACAACCTTAAATAAAAATCTGAAGTTGCGGCTTTAAACTTCCATAAGTTCATTAATTTGCCCACTGCTGTAAAATTAGATTGGCCACTGCATTAATCTCATTCTTCTCATCCAATTAAGAGTCATGAGTGTCTACCTCCTTAATTCTGCTACCCTAGTATTGTTTCATGCGGGACAAGGATACATTTACAATGCTACTACTTCAGTTAAGTCAAAAAAAACCTTCAAATCATTTTGTTAAAATAACCAACTGTCAAGATTCGCAATACGGTGGGCCTTAAGATCACAGAATGTGTAGATCTTAATCCAATGCATTCATACTTTAACAAAATGCAAGACAGTTATTGACAACTCTGAAGCTCAAATTATTAACATATCAATTAGTATAATCACTCTTATACATGGAAATAAAATCACACCCATACTAAACCTCACCACTAATTTCAATTTATTGCTATACACTTGAACTTGCCTTTGCTTTGTATCGCTACTCCTTGTATAACTATTTTATCACGTCTGCAAACACAACAAACTTTATCTCAATATTAAACACGTGCAAGTCTTTGTCTACTCTTATCACTCTTGTATAACAAACCATTTCGTAGAACAGACAACCAGACAATCATTAATCACTTTGGTAATACCTAAGCACCCAAGATCAAACACCCAACGTCATTGCTCACTGTAAAAAGTCATTGTCACTTTCAGGGTGGTTGACTTGTCTTGTAATCTTGTTTTCAGAATTACTGGTATGGATTATTTCAAAGTCGGCCAATCAAGAGTTCCAAAATTTAATCTCATCCCTCCGCTTAGTTATGAACTCTTTTGGCTACCGCAGTATCAATATGTCTACACATTTAATTCACACATTAAACATTAGTTACAATTTAGTTTGACTGTTTGAGCAAATAAATAACTTCCAGTAGGACAAATCCATCTATAAACAAAATACAAACATGACAAACACACTTAAAAAGTTAACCAACACCATTTCCGTCTTACAAGTTGAGCCAGGAATGACTTTGTGTATTACAGGAGTCGTTTTATTTTACTTGAGATCAGAAAACATTCTACTCCGCAGGATTTGTGAAGTTAACTTTGGATATGAAAAGCATCTCTGTGACAACTTCATTGCTCAGTAAGTCAAACTCCTTAATTAACACTTAATCTTTAAACCAACTAAAACACACAATTCCTTACAGAAACGACACAGACGATGACTTGGAAGTGGAGATCCAGAAAGAAATGGTTGAAATCAAGTCATACAATTCCCTCTTTATGGTTCTAACAGTCCTTGTCATACTCATCACTGGACCCTTAAGCAACATTTGGGGAAGAAAGTTCCCAATGATCCTCGCCACCCTGGGCAACATGGGAATGTCCTTAAGCCTCATTCTACTTTTAGAATTCACCAACGCTAACGCCCACGTCCTCAGCTTCACCAGCCAAAGCTTTTCCACTTTAGGCGGAGGTAACGTCGCCTTTGCAATGGCAGCTTTCAGCCACATCGTCGACATTACTTCACACGAAGAACGTTCATGGCGATTAGGAGTTATGACTGCATTCCAAGGGATTGGATCTCCTCTAGCCTTTCTTATCGGCGGACTCTTATCAGATTACAACATCACAGACATCCACACCTTGTACATTGTCTTGGGAATCCACACCTTAAGTCTCTTAATAGTTCTATTCCTTCTCAAGTCTCCCAAGATCACAAATCCAGACTCACACAAGTCCAACTCATTCCTCCGTCTTCCTAAAGAGTTCATCCACACATTAATTAAACCCAGGAAAGATCACGGCCGACTTAAACTCTGGGCTCTTATCATCGCTTTCCTCTTTGCAGTTGCTCCGTCCAACGGTAACCTCCAAATAAAATATCCCCCACCACACCTCAAATATTCTAAAACACTTAAACATTCCAGGTGAATTCCAACTGCTCTATTTATTCCTAAGGAAACGTCTTAACTGGAATTTATCCCAGTACAGTTACTTCAGTATTGTCGTCACTGTCATTAAGCCAACAGGTACACAAATAAGATTCCTTAGTACATTAAAATATTCCTTAAACACAACCCAACGAATATTCCCCAGGAATCCTACTCGCCATGTGGATCCTCTCAAGGAAACTGAATCTCAGTGATCCCCTAATTGGAATATTCGGAGGAATCAGTCAAATCTCCGCGTGTATTTCATACGCTTTCTCTTACACAAGTCTCGCCATGTACGCATGTAAGATCCACAACTTCAATCCCCCCTTAATCCAGTTACATTAATCTCTTTCCTTAGCATCCGTAATCGACCTCTTCAGCGAAACCCTCCAAGTCATTCCTCGCACAATGATATCCAAACTAGTTTCCATTCAAGAAGCTGGAACTCTCTTTACAATACTCGCTGTCATTAACGTCACTCTTCCTTCAGGACTCATTCCCCTTTACACTTTAATCTACAACAAATCTCTGGAAGTGGACTTTGAAGGAGGATTTAATCTCCTTTCGTTGGGCCTTTCCACTCCTGCGTTCATCATTATAATGTAAACCACATCCATTAATACTTAAACACACATTCTAATACAATTAATCTTTACAGAGTTTTCTACTGGAGATTCAAAAGAAACCAAAGCAAACTAACGAAACTAGAGAATAAAATCCAAGAGACTTAAACTACATATAAAAGTCTGTTTAACAATCCTACCCACCTTTTAATTAAGCCCCACACACCTTTAAAGGTCAATGCATCTTAAGCCTTTCATAGAATAATGTTCAAATTAACCCGACTAAAGTACAATTCCACACCGGACAACTGGATTTATCTCTATCCAATAATTAATTCAGGGCTTAAGCAATAAAACTGAAGCCCCAACGACTCTTAATCTTATTAAGCCCAACTGATAAGCACCCAAAAATACAACAGGACAATTGCAAATAACTCCCACTAAATCCTTACAACCATTATTAACTCACACACAAATACTTCACCTTAAATCCCACACACAACAAACTTAAGAAACAGAAAGCATGACTTCATCCATAATAGGCTTTCTTAACTCTCTCCCTGCAAACACACACACCTCATAATAATCTTCTGTAGAACATTGTACAACTAATGAAGAATATATGAATGAGACACAAACACTGCAACACTCGTTGGCTTAAAGCCAGGAGAGTTATTTCCGTCACACATTCCATATTCCCTTAATATTCCTTCATAACCCTCGACACTCTTCATTTACTCCAAA
>JAQGAB010000500.1:0-26208 GCA_034696565.1 Isotomurus graminis | reverse complement strand
TATAGAGTAAAAAAGTACTCCGAGTACGTCTCGAAGTAAAAAAGTACTCAAAGTACCAAAGTACTCGCCCAGCTATGGTGTCCATACAACAAAGTAAACTAATAAGTAAAACTGGTAAAGTTTAACTAACAAGAGAGCAGGGAAAACTCTCTTAGCAAGAAAAGAGCTTTCCCTTTAAGTTGAAAATGTGTGAAACTTTGGCGATTGAAATGGGAAACTTTTTGAATTAGACGAGCAATGGTCTTTTAAAATGGCCCTTCTCTACTTTCGCTCTGTCTCTCTTTTAATTTTAATTCTGTCCTAATCAATTATCAATCTGTCTTCCTAACCACCCAACCAGGAGCAGAAGTTTCAACAGTGTGAGCAAACTAGCAAACTTACTTCCTCCCAATGTACTTTCCACTGAAACGGAGAAAGCATAAACTTTCTTCCTCAGACAATATGGATAAATACTCCGGGATGATGAAGAAGTTCTTGTTGTTGAGGTTAAATTGAGGTTTACTCTCCAACTTTCATCCAACTTAAGTAATGATAATTGACTTTAGTTCACATCTCTTCATTACTAATTAATCTAATTTACATTTACCTTTCCGTCACTTCCTCACTAATGTGTTTAATCTCAACAATTCTAATTATTTGCTTATTTATCTTCTCTTCCCCACCAGACATTCCCACTCAGCTGGAAAACAACTCAAAGACTGCATCATTATAATTACTACGACTGTCCGTCTAATAACTCTCCTAACTTCTAATAAATTCCTAAATGATTACGGATACACAACCAGACTCCTTGTTTTCTCCTTCAACCACCCAAATTACTAGACTAAGCACTTTCAAACTCCCAACTCCATTGGATGTATATTCTCCAGCCTTAATTTGAACAAGTGTTTACGAGTGAATGAAGTTGTTACAATGCTTCTATTTGTATCCCATATTATCTCAAGCATCATGTAAGTAAAGTGCCTCCACACAATTGAGCTCTCTCTATTTCGACTGCAAGACTTTTAGTAAACGTGAAGCGCATTAACAACCTCAGGATACAAAAACCAAGCCATGATCATTACAGTAATGATAGCTTATAATTTGGAAGAAGAGAGTGTAATCGGAGTTGAAGAATGGACGGGAGAAAGAACATATTATAAACGCCAAAGTAGAATAGGTTGTTACGGAAGAAAGGGTTCCGCTCAGCAGTCATAATCATGGAAAGATGTACAGAGCAGGAGTAGCACAGTTATTAACACCAACTTTGTGTGTATCGCACCACCGCAGCTAGTTAGTCTGGAGAATAAGAGAAGACACAATAATAATAAAGTCTTAACAAGTTTATTCTTCTGTGTGTGTGTATGTGTGTGGAGAGAGTTCATGGTGAGAAATTGGAGTGAAAACACAAAAAGAAGGAAAAGTTTCTGTGCTTATGTTGATGATGATGATCATGATGATACATGCACCAGCTCGGTGGAAAAGAAAGAAGGGGAAAAGATACACACCGAAAAAGTTGCTTTATCCTCGTTTATTTATTATTGAGGAAAGTTTGTGAGGCGGCAATAAAGTAAAAGTAAAGTAAAAGTACAGCTCAAGTAAAATACAATACATGAAATAAAAATGAGGACATGGTTGGCTCTGTAAGTACCACACTGGTGGTGGTCTGGTCGTATGGTGGCTGATAAAACTGCCTACACAGTCTTGTGTATATATATCGAAATCTTTAGAAACATATACATTTATACGTATCTTTCAAAGGACTCTCCGCACACTTAACATAACTACACACACATACACGTCTTTATGAACAACATTCTCGCTTTACGAAAGGCGCAAATAACCACCACAAGAAGAAGAAAGAAAAAAAGAGTATCAACAAGAAGAAAAACGGAGATGGAAATATTGTTAAACTTTCCTTACTTTATTATTGAGTTTCTAACTAACTTTTGTACATTCATTTAAATGCTCGTTGCTTGTAACTCCTTTGTCAAAATACTTTCCTAACTAAGTCTCTCTCCAGTAATATTTGAATACAACTTAAACATCTTTTCTCACCAGAAAAGCGTAAGAGAAAGTGGTTATCTTGTGTGTATTATGTGTTTTTGGTGCGATTTAGAATGTTAGGAAATCAAGTAGAAGGTTGAACTACTTTTACATTTCCGTGGGCTTATTCGACACAAAACTCAAACCACACCATCATCACTATTAGTCTTTTTCTTACTACTTGTTGGTTCCTCTCTTCTTTCTAAACCTTAAGGCGTCTGCTAAGAAATAAGTGGATTTCTTTATGACACCCAAAATGGCTTTATCGCCCACTATAATTGGAAGGAAATGAATTTGTGTATTCAACCAGCCACAGTTTCTCCTACACTCAACTTCATAGTACTTCCGGATTATTTTGTAACTTTTCTTGTTAACCGTGTTTACTTGTTAACCCTCCAATCGCAACTTTTTTCTCCGCGGAATTATATTTTGCACAAAGTATATTTTAATTTTCTTACCTTTTTACCTTTTCCGCTGTCTTTGCATAAATTACAAATTCACATTACAACTTCAATCCCCTTTTTCTACGCTATCAGTAATTACACTAATATTTCACAAAACTTGCTTACCATAGAAGTTTCTACTTAATGATTATTTTTGCGGTGGAGAAAGTTAAGAATAAATCTGAGAGGGCTTCAGATCGAATTTCTAGACTAATTAGGAGTTCTTCGAAAACTAACTTTGTTGGGAAAGCACTAACAACTAATACACATACAATCCTTTTGAAGGACTCGGCAGTAAAATTTCTCTTCTTCCTGAACAAATAGCCAACCTGGTTAAGCGTAATTTGATGCGTGGGTTTATTTTTTTAACTAGCTTTCTTCTTTCAGTCAATTTCTAAAGGAATCATAGGCCAGGAAATTAAATGATAAAGTCAAGCCAAGTTTTAAGGAAGGTGTGTAAGCGAATATGCATGTGTACGTGTGTAGCTTTCATGCGGTCGGGAGAGTTTCAAACTCCAACAGTTCCATCAATACTAAACTTTCAGAGAACTCTGCCTCAGGATCCTTATTCCTACTTGACAGTTCAGTGAGGCAGAAAACTATTTACTACATCTTGTCTACCTCATTCATTGTGGGCCTTTTCATAAAGTTATTGTAGCCACTGGAGTTTATATGATTAGATGACATGGTGGTTGGTAGTGGTTGACTATTTTATTCAGTCGGATAGAACGCTTTCATTTCATATTGTAAACTTGCACCTAATTTGCCACAACACTCAGTGGAAAGTTGGTTTAATTTCGAGAAACTTTCATAATAGGTAAGTTTGTTTGATAGAAGGGGAGAAAGTAGATGGGCGAAGAAGTTCTCTCTGGAGAGCCCAAATGAACAGGAAAGCCAGGGAGTAAGCTAAGTGCACGAGAAAGTTTTTGATGTAACCTGAGACGTGCTTATTATTATAGTCTTCAGCTCCACGGCAAGTGTGTGTGTATGTGTGTGTGTACGCCAAAATCTTGAAATGTGCACAGAAAATTGAAAGAACTTAAGAAAGCACTAATCTTTTTATGGGGAATGAGTTTCCACTTTCTGGGTGTAGGAACGCTCCCTGGAAATGTAATACTGTGTCATTTCATGTATTTAGGGAATCCGATAAGCCAAGCGTGTTCAGTTGATGTGGGTTAGGTGTCCGGATGCTTTGTCACATACTATACACACTCTCTACGGCTGAGGTTAAGCACCAAGGGTGGAGGTGGAAAAGACTTCATGAACTTATGGTCAACGGAGAAAGTTACTTTCTACTTTGAACAAACCAACCAATTACTCTCTAGAAGTTATTCTTTGAGTTGATACCCCTGGGGCCTGCCAATGAGTTTCAAACAAAATATACCTACAAGATAAAAACTTTTATTGGGCTTTCCATCTCCACTTTACCAAATCCCTTTTTTCCTAAAAGAGGAAAAATTGTTTGTTCTTTCCCTACCCTCCCTCATCACATTTCCATCCATCCGTGTCCCGAGTGAATGGACATCTGGATTTACTATTTCCGATTGTCTGTTGCCTTCCTTTTGTCCAACTTGTCAAGTCAACAACGAGGTGTTCGATCTCTTGTACCCCAGCTTCTACTTTCACCTTAACTCCATCAACCTCCCTCTCGTATTACTAACTTTTTACGTTTCGATAAAACCTCAACTACAGATACTGAATTCATCTTAATATTCCCCAATTGATAATTACTCCTTAAACTTATGTACTACTGAATAAAATGAGCATTCCTTCCCTTACATTCGTAGCTGTTTTCCCCCCTGAACCATTCATGACACCTTTCGCTTTCTTAGCTACAAGAAATATGTCTGAGATTCAAATAAAACATGCACATGCATCTCAAAATATTTAATGGCCATCTATTTCTCAAGCAATTACCCACAGATTGCCGTTAACCGCGGTGTTTGTGTGTGGGTAAAAGCTGCAGGAGCACTTGGAAAGTGATGAATGGGCACCCGGAAAGTTATAATGCATGGTCTTAGAATTTCTTGCCTCATCTGCATCCATTGGAGTGTTCGTGACTCTCTGATTCGTCGAAGGGTAACACGACTTTACAGAAATTACTTTAACAGAATTAAGTCTTGTTAAGACCATGGTTCGTGAGTTCTAAGTCTTAGTTACGTCTGTTCTTAAGTAACTCTACATCGGTATGGATTGAACTCCCAGAGGAAAACTTTTGCTTTCATTTGGGTTCTTCTAGCATTAGTGTCTCGATTGGAAAAACTTGAATAATTTTTTTAATCAAAAACTTTTTCGGGAATGTTTCTTTTTCGGGAGTCTTTTTTCTGTAGGAGTACTTCTACTTCTTCTTGTTCTTCTTCTTTTCAAAGATTTCTTCGGGATTTGATTGGTCTTATCTAAGTTGTCCATACTTACGGACAAAGTATGAAAAGAAAGTGAAGAGGGACAAGATATACGGGGTCCTCGTATAAGAAAAAGATTTATTTTTCATTAACTTTTACCTGTTCTCTCATTCTGGGGAAAGTAAAAGTTTCTGATGGCAAAGTTTGAAAAACTAGAAATTAGACGGGAGCAAAAGAAATACCCTTTCTTGTCTAGTGTCAGTTTACACTGTTAGGAAACTCCTACTGGAACTCATTTCTATTATCCTTAGAATTACTCCTCTAGCGGACTAGACACCTTATGAATTCTTAAAGGTGTGCACTTCTCATCTACAAAAATCCTACTTCTAACTCACCAAGAGTTATGTCTTCCACGAATCCGTAAGAAGTTATTTAATGTAACTTGCATTGGCTTGTATCCCACAATTCATGGCACTTCCAACCTTCGAATGTCTTTAGAGCAGTCCAAGCACTTATGAATATTTTCTCATTGGTCTAAATCTTCTAAATCGCTCCAAGGTATTCATAAGCCCCGTGTTAAATCATTAATCTGCTTCGGCTTGAATCACATATTAAATTGTCCTTAAACGAGCAACTACAGTGCAACATGTCAGTAGTTCAAGCTCAACCAACTCCTCACTTTCGCAGATTTTGATGCAGCAATTTTGTAAATTATGGTGATAGTCATCCGATGCCCAACACGCTATCCCAAAAATTATAGATAAACTAACCCATAACGTGGGTAGCAATGGGATTCCGTCAGCCAAACTATCATTTCTTCTTACTCATAACATGAAGTATATTTGTCTGCAAATAAAATAATAAAATCTGCATGAGCAGTGAATCATCCCGAGAGAAACAAACAACTTGTTTTCTCACAGAATCCACAACAACATCTTGCTTAACTACACATTATTTTATCCGTGATTTTGTTCCATGTGAAAATGCATGGGCAAATAGTCCTTCTGCCAATTTGCTTCGATGATGAAGGTGTCACGATGAGTAATACATTTTGTTTTTAGGTGAATAAAGAATCATGAAAGAAACATTTTTTACCCCAGCATGGAATTGCAAGGAGATTAACCATACCAAAGGGATTTCCGTTGTAATTGTCGTCTCATCCTGTGATTTTTCAAAGTAGACTTTCACACTGCAATTCCAGGTAACTGCTAACTATCGTCTCGGAGGCCTTGATTGTTTTTTGCTGCTCGCTGGTCGTAGACCATCCGAATTTTGCACACACCAGTTGGCAATAATGATACCTCGTTAGAATTGCTACATCTCATTCGTCATGTTATTTATTTCCACGCTAAAAGTAACATGAAGACCATGCAAACAGCCATTGAACATTAAATACTTTCCTATATATTCGAGAGAAACATTTCGTCGCCTCCAGTCCAAATGTCAGAAGGGTTAAAAGATAAACCTTCATTGCTTCTCTTAAATTCAATTCGGTGTGAATTCATACAATCATAGTTTTATTTCGCCCTATGGGAATAAATAACCCGTCATTAAAACTCAATTCGACTTCTTTGAGAAACTGGTCGTGATTTCTCATTCGTGATAGGTTCTTTCGACCCTCATGATGAGCGTTAAACATTTTTGTTTCGCAACTCTTACCTTACTTACTATTAGCCTACCAAAGGATAATTCAGTTCTAGGAGATTCCCAAACTCGCCAGGGAGAAGAATTTCTCGGGAATGAAATTTATTCCGAGGAATCAGTACCATCTGCAATAAGCTTTTTTGGTTCCATGAATCTTAAGCTTCCCACTGGGGACATGTCACACATTTCTGCTGAAGTGGATATTCAAAAGAAGTCCGAAAATCCTGATATTTACTTATCAGTAGTAAGTTTGAGAAAAACAAAGTGTCACCTAAATACAACTAAAATCTCACGATCAATTACAGACAGAACTCATTAAAAAATATGGATTCCCTGTGGAGTCTCATAATGTCTTTACGGAAGACGATTATGTGTTGACATTACACCGTATTCCTTATGGAAGACACCATGCATCGGTGTTCAATGAAACACTTCCTGCTGGACAGAAGAAGCCTATAGTTTTAATCCAACATGGAATGTGCAGCTCATCAGTAGACTGGATAATGCACACTCCTGAGAGAGCTTTACGTAAGAATCTTCAATATAATGAGGACAAAAATAAGTAAACACAATAGACTCGATCATTTCCTGTGTCTAACAGCTTACATGTTGGCGGATGCCGGTTATGATGTCTGGTTGGGTATGACAACATCCTTCTAACTTCCTTTAGTTTAATGGGTAATCTCAGTGAAGATAATCAGGAACCTTATGACTTCCAGGTAACTCTCGGGGCAACAAACATTCTAGCAGACATATTACGATGACAAAGAAACGTTCAAAATACTGGAACTACAGGTATATCAAAACCTGAACAGCCCATGTCTCTAACTATACACATCTGAATTGGAAATTTCAGTTGGCATGAAGTCGGATTGTACGACATACCTGCGATGATCGACTACATTCTTAAGTTAACAGGAGAGGAAAAATTGGATTACATTGGTCACTCGATGGGCACAACGTCTTTTTTTGTCGCCATGTCTCTTCAACCAGAATATAACAAGAAAATAAAGAAAATGGTTGCCTTAGGTCCTGCAGTATACATGGAAGACATGAAAAGTCCATTACGATACTTAGCTCCATTCAGTACCATTGAGAAGGTAATCATTCGTACTTTTCACAAAATGTTGGCCTATGTTCCGTCCAGAAATTATTTATGGATGAATTCCAGTTCATTTATGACCTATTTGGAAATGGAGAAATCCTTCCGGAGTTTATTTTGAAGTACTTACACAAGTTTGGCCCTTCAGCTTGCCAAGAAGATTCATTTTCCTCGGGCATATGTGAAAACATTATGTACGTGGTTGGTGGATCAAATCCATCACAAATGAATGAAGTAAGGATATCGTTTGTTTGTCCTGGAAAATTCATTCCAGTCAAAGGCTTAACCAAAATTCATATTACAGACTCAATTACCTGTCATTCTTGCGCACACCCCACAAACGTGCTCAACCAAATCTGGAATTCATTACTTGCAATCTGTGAGTTCATCCAAATTCCGCCAATATGATTATGGACTCGTAGGAAATGTGATGAGGTATTCTTCCACACAACCACCCAAATACAACCTGCAGAAAGTTACTACCCCTGTGGCCCTATTTTGGGCAGATGATGATGTCTTGTGTGATCCTCAGGTTAGTTTTACTCGTTAGTTTATGATTTCTATGAAGTTTTATGTCTCCAAAATCTTGTGATTTCCATTCTGTATTTGACATAGGGTGTACAAAGATTAGCCAACGACCTTCCTAATCTTATTGGTTCGTATAAAGTGGATTACAAAAAATTCTCGCACATTGATTTCTTATTCGCTAAGGACGCTGACAAATTGATTTATAGACCGATTATGGCTATTCTTCAATCTCAAGTATGAAAGCTATTGAAGACTATGTAACTTCTCTTGTTTGTCTTGTGTTTTTGGTATAGTATTATAAGTCTGGTGAACTCTGGTGATACTTAATTTTGAATCTCTCATCCGCTAATTACTTGTACAAGTGTAGAGTTTAATCTTGTAGACGTAGACTACCGATTTTCAGCCAGGGGCTGTGACTATACAGTAGATCAATCTACAAGTTTAATTCCCTGGAATACGGGATAGTAAAATTGTTACTCGCTTTCTTTTTGGTTCCACATTTATTTAAAATAAATCAACGTTTACTATGCATCATACGCAGTTTTAAATACATTTTCACACATGAACCAATTGGCTGCGCATTTTTCCATTATCATACGAAGCATTGTTCTCATCTGCCTCAATTCCATCAGAATTTTCTTGAGTTGCTGTCTCTGTGAACCTCTCTGGATTATTCCTGCTAACGGTAGTGTCTGTAAATTTCCTCATTCTCGCTACAAAATAAATTGCCACTCCAAGTATGCCACAAATAATGAAGAAGGACATAATAATCATTATTGTAGATCCCCAATGCTTCCGTTCTGAAAGTAGAAATTTCGAATTAATGTCACACGTTACATTATTTAATAGCGACAAGCATTTGTTTGAGAATTACATTACCAATGACACTTATGGTAAATTTCTTGGACACTGAACCTCCAAAGTTACTAACTTTACAAGTATACTCGCCCTATGTGAAAGAAATCAACCAGTTCATTATGAAAACTACGTGACAGAAAAAAGAACTTACAGGAGTAAAATGAGAAACTATCCGGATAGTTAAGACCGACTTAATTGACGAATTTCCCCGTGTTTCGTTCCCTGAGTGGATAATTTCAGAGATATACAGGTTGTGTGAATTGTTGCTTAATACCTAATTGTACATGAAACAACACAATAAGTCACAAGAGTCAATTAAAGTGTCATAACCATAAATATCAGCTTACCTGAGTTCCTTTGATCCAAGTGACACTAGGAGTTGGGATTCCAGAACTTTCACATTCAATTTTGTTAGTGTCGTTCAAGTACCATGTCTGTGTTTCACTTCCAGCTCCAGTAGACTGAAGAATGGTCGGCTTAACAGTTTCTATAAGTAAACTATGCTCCATCAATTGGATTTCTAAAGGGTCTGCAACGTTTCATACCATTCACGTACAAGTAGTACGTCTTTAAAGCCCAAAGAGATGAATTCCACACTGGAGCAAAGCACAATATAGCTTCCATGTCAGTATTCAATACGCTGGAGTAAGAAACCCCTGGTTCCCGGTATTGATATCCCATGTACGGGTCCATAGTGTCTTGGCTATTTCTTCTGTCATCTGTATCAAAACGGAAGCTACACTGCTTTTATCTCTGAGTATTTATAACGGACAGTGAAGGATTACCTGCTACTGGAATCAGAGATCCATTTTTCCATTTCACAGCCCATTTAGTTCCAGTAGAAAAGTAGTAATTAGACGTCGAGCAAACCGCTGTAATCGGTTGGTTTGCATATAAGCGCGTGTTGGTTTTAGATTCAACATGCTGTGGCTGGTATGCTGCATCTATTGCGTACCTGCCCTGCCCCTGCTTAGATGTTACTGATACGTAAAACATTTCTTGAGGATCTATTTCTTCCCATTTAAAATCTACAAGCAAAGCAATTGATCTTTTGAGATTCCCTTGATCTAAAATATGCTTTTTCCCATGAAACTCACATGCACTGAAACCAACTGATCCTTCATGTGTTGCTTGCAGCGGAGCAATGTACTCTTTGTACTCATCAATTCCATCTCCAATACAACGTACCACGACAGAATGCATAAAGTGTATCCCTTTAGTAGCACAATTGCCTTTTCTCTTATTTTTTGAGATTAAGTAATGAAGCTAATTTAAATAAAGATCAAAGTAAAGTTTAACTGCATAATATGATGATGTGCATCTTAGTTCATACCGGAAGTATCGTATGCTCACGAATCTGACAAGTAACCGCGTGGTCACAATAGAATATAAGTATGTTCGGTGGTTTTTTTGATCCTGAACAGCATACAAATTCATTTGTTTCTTTTGTATATACAAATGTTGCATTTGACTTAGCAGTCGTCAGCGTCTGATTTAAACCTAGGAGAATCATGGATCTTTTACATACTTTTGATTGAAATAATAATCTCTGATTATCTGCCTACTCCAATAGATTAAATACCTTTGACAGCTTTCACTTTCACAGTTACGTAGTCATCCTTTGATATCATACATTTATATTGTCCAACCGGATTAGGAAGATTGTCCAAAATGAATCCTTTAGCTTTACTGTAAGATACAGACCCACTCAATGGTAGCTGGTATGATTTCTACAACACAAATCTATCTTTAGCAAGTAGAGCATGAAGTAGAAGTAAGCTGCAAATCTCCAATTAAACTCACTCCTCCAGGTTGTTCACGCATCAAAGTAGGGATTCCGGCAAATGGAGTACAAACCCCGCATGGCAAAATAATCGGATTACCTTTAGCATAAACTGTGATAGTCTCCAGACTGTTCACAAGCACATTTTTTGCTAAAAATAAAGCAGACAAATGTTATTATTCTGTCTAGTATAAAATCAAATATAAAGAGTAAGCAATTTACCTTCCCAGTAAATAAATACACTGCTTTGTATTTTATGATAAGACGTGCTTTCACACGTGTAATTCCCAGTCAACTTATTACGATGCCCATAAGTTACAAGTAACAATTGTGAAGAGTAGTTGAAGGTGGAAGAGTCAAATATATCTTTAGATGACCTCGATGTGCTAACCTGAGCATTTGTCAGGAGATCCGATTTTACCTGCGAAAAAGTCAATGAAACTCACTATGTTATTAATATTTTTCAAATTTCTTACATTCGATTCCAACAAGTTCCAAAAAATCGGGTAAGGTGCAGTACATTGGATCGTGACCTCGTTAACCATTGCTGGAACTACATACATTGAACTGTTAGAAAACGTCAAATTTGCTGTCCCTAAAACACTGTCATAATCCCCCGAACTCCACCCTCTGTCCCCGTTTATTCTCATCAAGGTTATTTTAGGGGGCGGATAGTTCTTTTCCATCTCTGCGAATACAGTATATGAAAACCCCACTACGATTATTAAAGTCCACACACTGGAATAAACTTTCGGAATAGGCATTTCCAAATGATTTGGGTAAATTCTACTTGATCTTAATATCCCTATAACTGTTTCAAATCCAATATTGTGACCAATGCCAGTATGATTCCGGTACCCAGCAATTGGATTAATTCCTCCAGTTACCTAATATGACTCGTGCCGATAAAAATCAAGTCAGTACCACTGGATTTTCATTTTAAGTGCAATTAACTTGTGTTTATTAAACTTTCATTGAATAGACGTAACGTAGCTTACTGCAAACTTTATGATCAGGGAAACCAAACAGAAAATATGTAAAAGTTATGACATGTTTGAGCCATCGTTTGTTAAGACTGACACGACAGATTACGTGATATTATGACATCCTCATCTATTTCAATAAAATCACGATATTCATAGCACTTTAGGGAATACCTACAAGCTTCCTGTCCAGCTCGTTCCTACTGATTTAAGTCATAAATGTATTTTAAAGCTACACATTCAACATTGCATTCTGTATTTCACAAACCAAACAATTCAATTACAGAAAAACAGGAAAACTGTTTGATAGTAAAACCAGCACAATTCCTACCAAATCATGATTCAATTCAAATGACTGCAAATCATTAGCTAAACGTGTATGCAAAAGTATAATAATTTATCACTAGGTTTGACATGCGCAAAAAATTAACTGAGCAGAAATAGTATGAAGCCCTACAAAACTATTAACTAAATACGTTGACATTGTTACATATTCTTGTATACTTATTTATCCTTATATATTATTGATAAGCTCATTAGTTTTTGAATTTCAAATTTATAAACTTCTCTAATTCTAACAATACAATTTTGCATGTAGCGACACATTACATGCAATGCTTAATGCAGGTACTACATTTCAATAATTGTATCACAATTAATTAATTTATCACACCAACATACATTTAGAATACTTAATCATGAGACCTGTTGACCTGCTTCGTCAAATAACCTTTCTAAAGCTATGCAAAAATGCTTACTTCGGTACTTTAAATATTTCTAAAAATATCTCTGGTACCCTGATCAGTCATATTACTTATGACATGTACCCATAGGATATCGGAGGGGGTGGATTATACACCGGCTGGAGTGCCTGCAACCCATCTTGCTTGGGAACCAGGCGAGTCCGTCCATCCGGTGTTTTCATTACCATATAGTCCCTTCCATTGATATTCTTGAGGAACTTATCTGTATCAAAGAATGTTGGAGCACCAGGAACAGATAAGTTTCCTTTATAAAATCCAACCGGTTTCTCAGAAGGAACAAGTTGTCCTGCCACTAAAACGGACAAATTAAAAAAAGTCAGACGCTGCAGATTCAGGAGCTTACAGGTGCAACTAAAATGAGACACTTACTCTTTCTATTGAAGATGAACTTGTGGAGACATTCACAAATAAATGAAATGAATGCCATTGTATATCCAGTTCCACATAGAATGTAAGTGGATTCCAAGTCACCGTTTCGAAGTTGTCTCTCTCGGAAATCAGAGTCGGCTGAGCAAGGATCTCGAGTAGGCAAATCTTGCCGTTTCCAGTAGTCAAATAATCCAGCTTTGCTGAGTTTGTTCATCCTGAAATCAAAATAAGTAGATTTAGAATTTAAATTGTACAATTAGTTCATAAGAAAATACTTACACCGGATCAAACAGCCGTTTTAAGGTGGAATTTTTCGGGAATGCAAATCCATAAGGTATTCGTAAGATCGGCTTCCGTGACATGATGAATGCACATCGCTTAGCAAGAGGTGTATGCTTAGACGATTGGTATCGGAAATCCCTGTAAATTATCCTTTCAATTCGACTCTTTTCATCAAGAAGTAGGTACTCTACACATTTTAAGTTTAGTATTAGGATTAGACAGCCACTTCATTATAGCATTTCTTATGTCTCGCTTACTGTATCGTCGGACTTTTTCAATGATCTCCTTATAGTTTTCCATAAAGACACCGTATGAATCGTACTTGTATCTGACTTTGTAGAAATCGGGATACCAATCTCCTGCCTGTATAGATACGCTTGCAAATAATTTCACCTATAACATCACAGAGTTATGGTAGAATACCTTACCTTTCCAAAAGAGCTGTTTGTCCATCCAGCGCGAGCGATCGCTTCAATGGTATCTCCCTTTCGAGCGATCCAGTAAGTTCTGTAGCCAATCTTTGTCAAATCATCGTATGGGATAGGAATCTTGGACAGTGTGAGATAAGCAGTAAGATTAGCGGTATAGAAAGCCGTTAATATCGTTACGAATATCCACCATGTCGCAAATAGTATCCGAGTAGAATCTGTCGACCAAATGGGAATTAACGGAATATTAAACGGCTCACTAAACAAAGTGTGCATAACTACTCACCTGCAATTGGCTTCAAAACGGAACCCTGTTTCATCAAAGCACCATACACGAACCACACACATTGTCCCATACTGTAAGGAGCAGCTAACGTAGGATGTCCTTTGCACAACCAGCACCTTAGTTTTATCAAAGTCCAGCAAACGGGTCCCATGAGCAACAGCGAAATCATCAGACAATACCACACCTACGTAACAATAATACGTTAGCTAATCAAGTAAAGCAAATGTGGATGCAAAAATTAAATTGTTTAAAGTCACTTCAGTTTGGAATGGTGCGACTAATCCATCTCCATCCGTTGTTTCACGAGGTCGGCTCATCATTATGTGCCATTGTTCTTCTCCAAATGGAAATGAAAAGTTAAGGTGTTCATTTCTCCCATGAATGTGGCTCATGTAAGTGAATCCAACGTCTGCTTTCTGCATCATCAAAAGATCATTACAACGCGCGTCCTAATATACAATTGCTACCCTTAATGAATTTATACTAACTCCTTCCAGTAACAATTTAACAACTCCAGTTGCAACTCCATTTTCATCAACATATCCCACACAATTATCTTCAGGAAATACCAATTCCCAATCGAAACCAAGTGTTTCTCGGAATACCCCGAGGATAGTCCGAGCAACGCCTTTAAAGCTGTTATTTCCTCCTGGCATTGTCTCGTTAACAAACGGTGTTTCCTGGCAGGACAAAATACTTCTAAATTACACGTTCAATGAGAACTCACCAATAGCTGGTGTAATTAAATTACATTGACAAGAGCAACTCGTATTGTTTTTCCAACGAGACTTCTAAAATCCGGTCCAAGATCTGAAGTCACCCAAGACCCGTTCTCGTAGTTCTTGGCTAAGAATGGATTCGTAGGCGCCCAAATGTGCTTGAGTTGGTCTGTATGGTTATTACATTGTCAAATAATTATTTATTTTAATTGAATTGCAAGCATATTGACTGAACAGTGCCAATAATTCTAAAATTATTCTGACGCTTATGTTCGCTTGTCAAAAACTACCGAATATTAAAATACTTTGGAAAGGAGAAATCACTTTTAATAAAACTGTCTGGATCTCAATAAATTTGGATTTCAATAAAACAGCAAAGCAAACTTACAATTCATGATGGGTGTCGGGTTGGGACAGTTCTTTTGGATGCCTGTCAGGCATCCCAATGCCAACATGAACGGTATCATTGTTGCAATGAAGATGCCCTAGTAAACCACGATATCCTCCGTACCTTTCACTTACAAGTAGCAAATCATCACTTGAAATAGTTTCGAAAGCTCAGAAACAATGATTTACACTAGTTTTACAGCTAAAATCGGTTTATGCGTCACTAAAACCCTCAAACTTTTTCTAAAACTACGCCAAGTTTCCGATGAATTTTCAATCCTCTCAAGAATCAAACTAAAAACAAAACCATTCCATTAGAAGGTTCCCAGCACCACAAGTTATGGTTGTAGCAAATTAGTTACACAGAAAAGTACGAATGCTTTGGCGTGTCAACGAGAAATGACACGTCTTCAAGGAGAGAAATGCCAAGGAATCGTCGTGGTCTCCTATATAACCACTCATTACATTGATTAGGGCTCACCAAAGTGTGAAGTTAACTAAACGGCGCATAAAAACTCAGTATGTAGAGACGGTTTACCCTAGCTATGTTAACACTACCTTTCACCTACACAAAAGAGCCACAATTGTAATGACAAGGCCAGAGAAAGTAGAACGTTAAGCTATACCAACGTATAGAAGCATAGGTGCTCATCCAATATTCCAAATGGAGAAGAAAGCCTTTTCTTTAATTCTCTTTGGTGTCTCGTTTCCTTCTTATCGAAATCATTTAATTCTTTATGCATCACGAACGCCTGTGAGTAGAATAGATAGTTATCTTTATAGAAGCAGATATATAATATATAATAAGTTACTCTCTACCTCGATACTGCTATTATACCTAATAATACCAACAGCTTTCCAAGACATCTACTTCTCCAACTATACCTGAGACATCCGTTGTCCTGATACATACCAACTGATGTCATTTATATTTCACATCTTTCACGTGTCTACCGATTACTCTGTGCTTTGTATCATTTGCTCACAAAAATGCTACGCTAACCCTAAAAGTTTTTCCCATTTATAAAATCCATCCATCATCGTCGCTTAACAATAATAAATGCGGAGATTAATTGTAGTAACAAAGCTTAATATTAACACTTTAACATTTTGGGGAAATAAAATAAATGCCAATACGCTATTATTTCTCCTGAGGAGTGCATTTTGTTATCTGTTATCAGATTCCACGCCAATTGTACATACGCAACTATTACATCTTTGTGTTCATGTTGCACAAATATTTTATACCTTTAAGGTTATCGATTAGTCTCACTCAGATGAGGACACTGTTAAACATATCTAGGTCTCTTGTTTTGCTCCATCCTGAAGACAAATGAACTCGACAGTTCCACATTAATGCTCGGATGAATTCAGCTTTCACAACGGGTGACGGTGTCAAGTAATAATCCATATCGCATGAAGAAAAATAATCGATACAATAGTTTATTAGAAAAGGTTCTTAAGCCTGTTCTAGAAGAGAAAAGCATCCTGAAGTGTCAATTCTTCAAGTACAAGACAAGCAATCCACAAAAGGAAAAATTCGATTGATATTTAGAAACAGCACGAAGGTCTTTTACCAATAAAGCATAAATTATTCCGTGGCTCATCAAACAGATGTAGCCTGCGATAAAACATAACTTAAGTGGCCATAAGTTCCATGCAGACTTTAAGTTCAAGCTATGAAAAAAATAAACAAAGTTCTCTAATAATCCACACCACAGGTACTTATCCTTGTGTACCTTACACTTATACAAAAGTTGATATCTCTCGGTCAATACAGTTCTAGTCCAGTTTGCAATTGCCTGTTCCGGGTCAAAAAATATTGACTGATATTTTTGTAAATGTCAGCAACTTGTGATACTTTCTTTCTTTACTAACGATTATTTCAAAACTTACAGCAAAACAAAATAAACTTGCAGTATGTTTCTTCCACAAAAATCTCATCTGTTTTCTATGTAGCATCATTTCATATTCGAATAAACTTAATTTTATTTAACCAGGTTTTTAAAAATATCACGGAACAAATTTACAATTAATACTTATCTACGTGAATCAGGTATTTTGTACAAGATTTTGCTCATTAAGTATTCCGAGTATAAGATACTTTCACAATCTCTTCAATGCGTGTGTTAAAACGAAATATTTTATAAGTAACTGTGACTAAGCAGAACTATGCAGCTCTAAATCTCATCAATTTTTGAATCATTGTAACTTTAAAAAGAGATTTAATTTATAGTAGCAAAAGTAGCATACAAATTCTTCAGACTCCTGTGCAAAATTCATGAAATACCTGAAGCACATAAAAAGTATGACATATTAAGTAGAATACCCGAACAGAAAAATAGCTATCAGACGCATCATCTGCTGGAGAAAGTATGGAGAACCACACGAAGCTTTCTCCTTTCAACAGTTGGATGCGTGGCGAAAGCTGCTTGAGGAAAAATCCATTGTCCATATACTTAGAGTTCATGAAGAAAGCTATCCCATCCTCTAGAAAGCTATGAAGAATCTTATGGTGTGCGGATAATGATTCTTGCACGAGTGACTGCTGGAAAGATATTTTCCAGACATCTTTGCTTTCTCTTTGAACATTATTTTAATAATTTCATCTAATATACTCTTCTTCTCTGACTCAATCTCATGTCCTTTCCGCCACAAAAGATGGCTTTGAAATATCCAATTTTCGTCGTAATACTTCTATCCTGTCCTGAGTAAGACAGCCTTGACAGAATGGGACATTTCACTATACATTAGGCCGTGAAAGTTTAATTCTACAAATGGTCAAGGACTGCAGGGGAGATCCGGGAAAAGCAGACATTTCAGACATTACCTCATATATGGAATATAAAGCTAAAAAAATCCATGTCAAATGTAATTTTGAAACACAAATCAGTTTGGTTTGAACACAGATCTTCTGTCTGATTACTTGGAGATTGGCCAAGCAATCTGTTCTCGTTTAAATTGTTCTACCTATGGCATTATCACATTTCCTTTCTCGTCTCTCACGTCCGTCCATTTTTTATGAGAATGAACCTGTAACATTCCCATCATGTAATTTGCAGGAGAGTGGTTTCCTCAATTAGTTTGTGGGGCCCAAGATTCACTCTTCCATATGTAGGGCACATTACGAGCTATAGCAAACCACACGGGTTCACAAACTTCACGACTAAGTTTTTGATCCCCCAAGTAGGCATGTCTACCACTTATGGCTATTGCCATCATTTGTAGTTACACTAGGGTTAAGTAATTTCAATGCTAACTTTTTGAACCACACAACAAGAAGCGTGACTTTGCATCACCTTTCGTCTAGCTTGTTCTACTGCAATCCAAACGATCTCATTAACCCAAGAGGAAATTAGCCATGTAAAGTAAATAACCAGTTTACCACAAACAACTACTTGTGAAGTTAGAATAAGTCCTTCTTAACAAAGATATTGATCGTGATTTCAGTGTCCCAAAAATAAACTACATAGACAAGGGAGGCTCCCCACGTCACTCGATCCATCTCTCATCCATCGTCCCCAAGCAGTCGAAGAAAGTGTATACGGAGTGGTTGCTAAACTTCGGGAAAGTTATTTGGCTTGGGGAAAGTAAGAGACAGTGGCTGTGGATGCTGTGGATCCGAGTGAGCAAAGATGCTTTTACACTTCCCGTCTATCTCCGAGGGAAAGTTCGTCTGCACGAAAGATTTCCTCTGTGTAGCCAAATCTGCGACCGATCCTTACATTTTCGAGTACACATACGAATCTCCTAAAAAGACTTGAGCCTGATCCTTAAATCCCAGTACAGTTTTGTGACTCTTGTACTTCCACCCGTTGTATATATACTTCTAATAGATCCTACCACTACTGTGTCCTTGTTTTAATCATGTCTCCTTTAGCTACCCGGTCAACCCGTTCCTTCAGAAGTACTGAACCATTTTCCACCAAAATAGAGCCTTGAAGTTGTATTGTATAATCGACAAACACACCACCACCATCACCTTCACTAAGAAGCCCAATATACCGTCTCACGTTCCAGTGTTAGTAAAAGCAATATATTCTCATTCAAGTCTTTCCGTCCTTGTCACAGCTTTTTTCTACTCAGAAAAAGTTACAATGGCTAAATAGTTTTAGAACCACCAAAAGGGAAAGTGAAAGCAAGAAAACCCGCTTTGGTTTCTCCTCATTAACTCATCCATTTCAAATTTCTAAGGAACTCTGGCAACTTTCCGCTTTGAGTTCTCTCCGATGTAATAAAAAAATGAAGTTCTCAACTTCTCCTTAGACTTTGAAATATACAACGACTTCACCCACTTTGCCTCCTCCGTTTCGATCCGAAACTCAAGATGTACATTGAAAAGAATTCATCAGCACTCCAGAAGATGAAACTTTTTCATTTATCGTGTAACTGATCCTCCTATACCTTCTCACAGATCCCTCTTGATTCTCACACACTTTCTTTGCCAGACTTTCTTCTCTCATTTCATCTCCGCAATTAGGAGATACCTTTTTGTCATCATGAGAGCCTTACCAGTGGTCAACGGGTTGTTGATTTTTTGGCTTTTCTTTCTTGTCTACGTCGGAATCGCTAGTGAGACCAGTAACAATAATAACAACAATAATTTTCATACGCCCAATGACTTTGTAAAGAATAACCCTCAAGTCTATCAGATCGGTGGTGTTCTCTCCAACGAAGAGTCCCTCGCTAATTTCACAGAAATTATAGTTACGGTAAGGTCTAATTCTTAATCTCCTAATTGAAAGCATGTATGAATAAAACATTTATATTACGGTTTCTTCATTTTTGCCATATAGCATCTTAACCTAAACCCCCAATATGTACAAAGAGGAGTCAATCTGGTAGCAACTCCGATATTAATGGACACCAATCCTATTCGCACAGCTATTCGAGTTTGTAACGGACTTATTGAAAAACAAGTAACAATGTTTTTTACTTGTACACTTCGGTAATTTAAAATACCAGAAATTTAATATCTGCTTTTATTCAGGTCTACGCTGTCGTTGTGTCTCATTCACCAAAAGTGGATCTATCGCCTGCCGCAGTGTCCTACACTTCCGGATTTTACCATATTCCAGTCATTGGTATTTCCTCAAGAGATTCTGCATTTTCTGATAAGGTGTGTCGTAAATTCTACTTGGGGGATAAAAAGTGTCAGCATTTTATGGAACCTAATGATTGACGATCTTTCTCGTAGAATATTCATGTCTCATTCCTTCGTACCGTTCCACCCTACTCACACCAAGCTGATGTGTGGGTAGAAATGCTCAAGCATTTTAAGTACGAAAAAGTAATTTTTCTGCATTCTTCTGACACCGATGGACGGTCCATTCTTGGAAGATTCCAAACGAATGCACAAAATCTTGAAGACGATATTGAAATAAAGGTAACCTTTTTTCAATATCGACTACAATAGTTCAGTATTAAAAATGCCCTCATCCTAACAAAATAACACACTCTTTATTATTCTTTAAGATCGAGATGGTGATAGAATTGGAGCCGGGAGGTCACAGTGATAACTACCGACTTAAGTTGGGAGAACTACGAAACGCCCAGGCCAGGGTTTATCTTCTTTATGCAAGGTACTGTTCTCGGAAGGTATAAACTGTTTAAAGCAAATGTTCTAACTTCTAACTATAATCCATTCTTTCAGCTACGACGATTCCAGAGAAATATTCGACGCCGCGAATTCTCTAAACTTAACGGGAAAAGGTCACGTATGGATTTTAACAGAACAACTTCTAAGCTCTCCTTACATTCCCCAAGGAGCCTTTGGTCTAAAACTCCTCAATGCAGGAAACGAAACAGCTCACATTATGGATAGCCTGTAAGAACCATTTCACAATCATCTTCCAGATTTCTGTTCAGCTATTCTTTATTCTTTAAAACGCTTTAAAATTCAACTCTCAAATATATTGCTGTATAATCCATTCCACATTTCAGACGCGTCCTGGCTGCCGCTCTAAAAGAAATGAGTCAGATAGAAACGATTCAAGAAGCTCCAAGAGAATGTAATACTTCAGGGACCACCTGGGAAACTGGGAAGAAACTTTTCGAGTGAGATTTACTTTTATTTTTATCACCAATGGGATAATTCAGATTTATTCGGAAGATGAAACAAGAGATGATTTTGTTGGTAGATACATCAAAAAGCAAGAACTAGTGGCTGGGGAAACTGGCAAAGTAACATTTGATGAAAGCGGAGATAGAATGAATGCCGAATACGATGTTATAAATGTACACCCATTGAACAGAAATACTGGAGCAGAAATGGTCCCCGTAGGAAAATATCTGTATTCTCCAGTACGAACCACATGAATCTGAACTTAAAACTTAAATCCTATTCTTATATACTCCCTTATGTATCTCCACGAACGTTGTTTTACAAATCTTAACAGGAAAAGCGAGCGATGCACTTGCAAATCAATGACAGTGCTATGACTTGGGGTGGAGGCTCGAAAACTAAGCCACCTGGGATTGAAATTCCAACTCATCTTAACGTTCTAACCATAGAAGAGACTCCTTTTGTCTTTGTGAGGAAGGTCGAATCAGCCAGCGAATGCAGACTCAATGAAGAATTACCATGCCACCACTTTAATACCTCAGGGGAAGGTACCATTCCAGTGATTTGTTAGGAAATACGGGTTATAAACTGTACAGTCTCTTCTATTCCTCAGGCATTAAAATGTACTGCTGTAGAGGATACTGTATTGATCTACTACAGCAGTTAAAGACCAAGATGAACTTTACTGCAACCCTGGCTCTCTCCCCAGACGGCCAGTTTGGAAGTTGTGTCCAGAAGAATGGAACAGGTTTGTGTTTTAAGTACCCCATTGTTTTAAAGTAAAATGCCACCTCATTGTCACTCATGCACGGTTTATGTCTCCAGCAAAAAAAGAATGGACCGGGTTGATAGGTGAACTAGTAGGTGAACGAGCAGATATGATCGTGGCTCCTTTAACAATCAATCCAGAGCGAGCCCAAGTTATTGAATTCAGCAAGCCTTTCAAGTACCAAGGGATAACCATCCTAGTGAAACGAGTATGACCAGTCCACTTATGTATTGATGGGATTAATCGCATTGAGTAATGACCTCATATCCTTTGTACATTTTAGAAAGAGAAAGAACCAAAATTCGGATCATTTCTTCAGCCATTTCGGAACTCACTTTGGATCTTGGTGATGGTGTCTGTCCATGTCGTAGCCCTAGCGTTGTACCTGCTCGATAGGTTCTCACCTTTTGGTAGATACCGTCTTGCCAACATGGAAGGAACTGAAGAAGACGCTCTGAATCTTTCATCAGCCATTTGGTTTGCCTGGGGTGTACTCCTCAACAGTGGCATCGGAGAAGGTACATAGAGAAAAAGAGAGAAGGACTTCAAGTCACCTCTAAATATTCCATTACTCAAGGACGTCTTTCTGTCTTCCTCCAGGAACTCCCCGTAGCTTTGCTGCTCGCGTACTTGGAATCGTCTGGGCTGGATTTGCAATGATCATCGTTGCCTCGTACACAGCTAATTTGGCTGCATTTCTTGTGTTGGATCGTCCAAAAACTATCTTTTCAGGAATTCATGACAACCGAGTAAGTATTCTGGCTGAGTGAACCTCACTCAGAGAGTCATCCAGCCTTATCGCTCTTGTAATTAATGATCATGCCCCAGTATATTTTACACGTCCTTTGATTTTCAGTTGAGGAATCCTGCAGACGACTTTAACTATTCAACCGTGAAAGGCTCTGCCGTGGATATGTACTTCCGACGTCAGGTTGAACTATCCAATATGTATCGTGTCATGGAGAGACGAAATTATGACACGGCTCAAGAAGCAATTGATGCAGTTAAAGCAGGGTATTTACTTTATTCTATCCCTTTGCATAAATCGCATGCCTTCGCGTTTCACTCCAATCCACCGTGTAATCCACACCCCTCCTGCCGTTTTGCTTACTCATTTATCCCATGAATGTGTCGACACCAATATCTCTCCCGTCAAATATGTTGCTCCCATCATCCAAAACTCTTTCTTCGTCATTATTATCCCCTTACATGTTACATCTTACACGTCATTCTCCTCAAAACTAATCCCAACGCCACCACAGAATCACAGGAAATTCTAATTGTCCTTCGTAACACACACTTTCTCGTACGGTATATGGTTAATTCATCCTCCGAACACAGATGAACCAAATGAGGTTCTTAAACTCCAACATAAGTACACTACAGGGAAACAGCATACTATACACTTTACCCTAAACAACTTGGCATGAATTTCTAATACAGATTTACCCGATAATGCCATCACATTGCAGTATGCACATCATCCAGGAGATTACACAGAGTAATTTTTAACTCCCCAGATTCCAGGAAGCTACCCTCGTTTTGTCCAAAACTAAACGAAGCAATTTAACCTGAGTCCAGGATTCTCAGCCACACCGCCTGTTCCTTTCATGCACAATATGAAAGAGAGATTTGGGTGTGAATAGAAATTTCAAAGTAGTGTACCCGAATACCCGATTACAACAAGTCAGGCGTTAAATCGCATCTCACAATCTCATTACCACAGCATGTTTTGTTTTAATATCTTTCTGCATAATCTTTCCCGTCGGTTGTGTGTGAGAAACCAGCTAGACTTACACTTTCCACAGTCAACAGCTACCACATATATATATATAACATATATATATTATAATATATATACGACGAGGCTTTTCTTTTGTTGAGACTCTGTCTATGTAAAAGCGTTCCTTTACGTCATTCATATGGAACAAAATGAAAGAACCTTTCTCCCAATTCAGCTGTCCAATAAAGACAGAATTTTATTAAAGTTGTCGTCTTTTCCAAGAAGAATCCGATTATTTTTTCTACTCCCTTTACACTCACACAGCTCAAATGGCAATTTTTAGACTTCAGGATATCCGTCTTCTATTTGTAATTTGTAATTCCCCATCCTCCATCTACTTACATAGCCCACTGAGCGTGTCTAATAAGTAACTCACTTGTGTTTGTGGAAAGTACATCAAGAATACAATTAATTACAAGACATAAAAAGAAACCTGTTCGTACATTCTCTCCACTGTGTAGATCCCACATAAACATAATAGAATAGAATACACGAGGCACAAGAAGAAAGTACAGCTTCCATAAAGTAAAAGTGTGTATAGACACTAACATCTACCAGCCATAAACCCACCTATCTAATTTATGTGCTACATCAACGATACGTATACTCCAGAGCTTTATGAGATTTTGCTTGCATGCATAAAACCACAGTAAATCATCTTGCAAGCGTAGATTACGACAATTCTTTGTCGCATGGTCTTCTCACTTGTATACTTCTATAACATATCCAATAGCCAGACAAAAGCAGCACACGATAGTTAGAGAAAGTTCCAAAAAACATATAAAAAGACTCATCGGAGGGTGACCGCTCTTACTGTTACGGTAGATTACTTTCTGGATTCAGTAATGGCTTTTTGTCCGTGGGAAATACACACTGCGATTCTTGGAAGATTGTGAACGGACTTTCTTAGACACAACACACACACACACACACATTTTTGAAGCAGTTTTTGATTGCGATTGCTCGCTAATGAAATTTTTATGAGCCAAGTATCTACTTCGTGTCCAGTGTTTCAGGATGAGAAACAAAAACACAAACGACCCATTTGGCCTTAGCCTAGAGTACCGTTTAGAGCCAGGCTTGTATAACAGTGTACACATTAATGAAGGAGCTTCGTGAATTATCGTCACTATATATACTATCTCCTCAGCCCTGCAAAATATATGAACTTTGAGGGACACAAAATTACACCGGAGAGAGAAAGGAAAGCAAACAATTCACGCCAGTGTCTCATTTGGTTAAGAGATCCTCCTTTCCCCGTCCAACTTCTTCAGAGAGATGTGTTTGCACTCAAGATGAAGTTTGCCTACAAAAGGAAATCGTCAATTTCGTGAGATGACAAAAAATGCGCTCTGAAATTACTACTGCAATAGCCATTACTATGATGAGCACACGTTTTAGAAGGATTAAATTTCTAGCACGTCTCTCTACCATATAATACAAAATACAAAATCCTTTAGACACAGGAAATAACCTTTATGTGCGTATTCCTGTTCTTCACAAAAAGCACATAGCATCTTCATTATTATTCACTTTAAACTTTACGCTACAAAATGTTATTATACTGTCATTACGGGATTTTTCCTAAAAATCTTATAGACTCCCCAGAGTAATTAAACTGAGAAAAATACTCTTGTGATGATTATAAAACAATCAGTGTGAAGTCGGAAGACTTAAGGTGGTATATTGCTCCTCGATTTAGTTCCCTACTGTTTTATAGAATTGCGCATAAAAAGTAATGATTCAATTTGCTTTCCCTAGAACCCTGAACGCTTTCATTTGGGACAGCTCAAGATTACAATACGAAGCGGCTCAAAACTGCGATCTAATGACATCTGGAGAACTTTTCGGTCGCTCCGGATACGCCATCGGATTGCAAAAAGGTTCACCCTGGGCCAATGATGTCACTTTGACGATTCTCGAATTCCACGAGAGTAAGTTTTTGTTGTTTAACCCGTACAAAAGTTGCATGAAAGTTACTTTTTGAGCGTCCAATCTCCCTTCATCCGCACTAAAGATCTATAATGACTATATGGATTCCAAATTCTAGACTAGACCACCTCCCTGCGATCTATCTGAATTAACTTTCCTCCATTGAATTCGGACTTTTGAATTTGAGCCAAATTAATCACATACATGTGTGTAAATTACTCTCCCTTACTTATATTTTAATCCACCAAATTCTTCATCTCACAACCTACAGAATGCTTACCACCTCATCACCGCAAGCATGACCCAACACGACCCCGATTATCATCTACATTTAATAATTTTATGACTCGGAAATAACTTTTATCGCTCCAAAAATCATTTTCAGTTTTAGTCAAAAGATCAAACCCATTAATTCACATCGTTAAACAGAGAAAATAAATTCCAGTGACAAAGCATCTCCTCTGAAAATGAATTCCTAGAAAAACTAGAGCACAGAGTATACTGCACAGAAAGGCCACTAGATAAATACCTAAAACATTACAAAAACCTAGTCAAATGTTTCCTCTCATTAAAGCTCTATACTTTCTAAGTTCCACCACTTGAATTCCAATTACCCTACCGTGTAGTACATAATGCATTTCCATCTCACTAGGATGAAACACTATTATCTTCTGAGAACCGAGTGAATCGTCAAGCCCAGCTTTTTGCTAGCCTGTC